>DWKW01002526.1:0-10938 GCA_018250115.1 Doberes anticus
AGTGGATGCATTGCTACTCCAGAGGACTAAGTTGAAATGCGTCCTGTCCAGTGTCTTCTGCCTAACTACACCCATCAAACCGAAGCACAGCAGTTCTCACACTGCTGCTTTACGACAGAAATAGGTAGTTTAAGTGCTATATGTAAAAAAAAAAAATCCTCATCTATTAGAATTTTTTAACGGCTTCTGTTAAGTTTGAACAACCGTTAACTGGCGGTTTAACAAAACCGATCATGGATTGTTTTAAGGAATGGTATATGGATATCATAATCATGGATGTCCGCAATTGGCCAGCGTGGTAGATGCTATACCCACTCAACCCTGTGAAGAGACCCAAGCCCAAATGTAGGACGATAATTGGTTGGTTTCTTAATCACGAACACTACAAAATCTGGCTAATTAAAACTGACTAAGCAATAAATGTCTCGTAACATGATTACTTAGTGCTAATAGGTACACTTAAGTTGCGTTCAATTTTAATAATACTAAACATCAAAAATAAATTTTACATTGTAACTAACTTAGTGGTGTGTCACGAGAAGTTGGAAGCCTTAGATCATGCGAAGGAGCAACAAGTTTGCGTGTTGACTCAAGTCGTTACTGAGATTAGCATAACGGCAACTTTCCAAAACACTCCTGAACGAAATATATTCGTACGATAAGCATCGTCTTAAGCGTTTTTAGGTGTTCCGCACTTTGATAGACAAACAGTATCTTAAAATAGTTAATTGGACAGTTAACAATTACTGTCCCACTGCTGGGCATGGTTCTCTCCTCAGTGACAACAAGGATGTAAGCCATGGTCTACTACGCTGGCCAAGTGCAGGTGAAGGTGAACTTCACATGCTTTTTGAGATCAGTATAGCATAGAGACATAAAAACGATTACAATAAACATTACTTTAAAATTACATGTTTTAGTTATAATTTGTAATTAACTAACAACTAACTTTCAAGTTTATCTTATGGGATTGCAAAATTGGGGACTCTCAGGCATTCAGTAAATTTTTCTTCACCGGAAAGAAAGTGATAATAAGTTTCTAATGATTGGTAAATTACAAATGGTAATATAGTCGAGATAGTAACATTCGGGTTCTAGTTCACGTTTAAGCACAAACAAAATTAAATCTAATTAAGATTAATTATTATTAATAATATTAAGATTAATTATTAATAATAGTCTTACTTCTGAAAAAGTGCTATACAGTTTGACGGCGATACGTAAACCTTTGTTGTGATTTTACTAAAACATTCCAAACGTTTTCCAGTCATCTACGTATAGATACTGAATAACTGATATAAAGCTATTAACAGAATACTTAAATAATCCTTATCAATTAAAGTTTGTTCTATTTGTATTTTCAATCAAGATAGGGCGTTTATGGACAGGCATACAATGTTGACCAACGTGACGTTGAAAGGTATTTTTTCAGATAGCAAAATTAGAGCATAATAACGGGTGCGGCATCACTACGGCGTAGAAAGGCTTCCATAAAAATAAATATTCATGACCACGCAACATTATAACCCCACCTAAAGCCAAGCCTTTATCTACACGCCACTGAATTCTGTGAAACGACCAAACGGACGCAGGCCCAGGGTATCATGATGCAAACGATAGCATCGATGCACTGAATAATAAACATATTTGTTACGTATAATGCTCATAAAGCGAGTACACGTTGTGAGCATGATTCATAAACAACCTATAATTTTATACTATTATAAAATTTCTGTATGTAGTAAATATTTAAAAAAATAGACTAGAACTTACAGAAAACAAAATATTTTTTTAGGATGTTTATCTCTCAGTTCGTCAACCAAGCAGAAATACAGATTTGAAGGGGACCAGTTCAAATGTTAATTGACAATATAGGCATTAATTTAAACAATATTAGTTCAGTAGAATTCAGTAGAATTGGAATAGAAGTCAAATGGAATGGTTTTGTTTTTCATGACTCTTATACGGCTTCAGAGTCGTAAGTGGAAGTATAGTTTTACGCAGATTGTTTTTTTAATACTTTATACTCGTAACTAGATCAAAATCAAATTGAGTTGAAATGATTGTCCTATTATTACATTCTTTACTGACAGACACAGCGGTTTGCTAATTAATTTAAAATATATAATTATCGTCGTATTAATTGAACCGTAATTAAGTAGCTAAATCGTATCTAGAAAAGTAATATAGAAATAAATTAGTTTAACACTCCGGTCTCTCAATGCCAACATCATTACCATGAAATAAATCTACGGACGCGACAACATAATGGTGTTACTGAACAGACGTTCCTTTTGACACGATATGATAATAAAAACGAGATGTTGACATTGTCGTGGAAAATGGGTCAATTAATAATGGGTCACAAAGTTTCATGAACATTAACGTCTACTAAATTTGAATTGCAAAGCTTGGTCGTAGTTATGATAATGTATGTAAAACAATTCATAACCCGCACTTTAGCACTCGCACAGCGTGGTGGAGTATGTTCCAGGACATTTATAATGTTGGAACTGTTACGGTGGCTACGTCACCCTTTTACCCAATGTACCACGGAATGTAATCGATCCTGCGTTGCTCGGATTGAATTGATTGAAATTGAAACTGCAAATTTACCTTTTTTTATCGCCTTTGATTATAATTATTAGCATTTGATCGACGACCCGTATGGCATAGTAGTCAACATGTCGGCCTTCCATTCAGAGGGTTCTGGATTCAATTTCCAGCGGAGCAGAAAGTTTAATGGAGATTTTATATTTCTATTTCTGCTCTGGGTGTATGCATTCTTATCTTTGTTGTGTCCATAGCAGCCTCGACACAGATAGCTCTAGTGTGGGGCTATGAGCCAATGGACATGAATAAATATGAAATAATGGATGAAAATTAAGTAATTATTAATAATGAGTAATAAAGTAAAACAAGATAATACAATTAAATATTTTTTGTAACTCTATCATTTGCTTCCACTGGGATACATCTCCTACAATCTCCGCTCAGTAGGAGTGGCGTGGTGGCAGCATCAGATAATCATAGCCACCCGACTATTTCTTTATTATTTAGTAAAAAATACAAAGTTTTATAGATAGATAAAGCAGTAGCAAATGAGCATGTAAGCTACGTGATGTTAAGTGGTCACTACAACCCATGGATTGCAAATTATCAAAGAACCCTAGTGGATGCGTTGCTACTTCTGAGGATTAATTGATAAAATTCAGTAATTTTCGTTTAACGGACAGTAAATAAAAACATTTCAGTCATTATTACGACACAATTTTTCTAGTACATCATTTAAAGTAAGACGTCACTAGAATTAATTGTAAATTGAAGTTGGATCTTTTTGTAAGCTGGTAAATAGGTGCTAAATTTTTGTTGACTAATCTTATATCATACGCATCAAATTATCTTTATAAGAATAAGTTTTGAATTTAATTGATTTGAAAGTTCTTCGATTTTAAGTAATACAGTAATAACTTTATTTTTATTTTGTGTATTTTAAATTATTATTGATGGAGGAATGTTGTTTTCTTTGGAAAATATTCATATTTTGGATAAAAGTTTCGAGTTAAATTGAAATTTATAACAATTTTTTTTTAACTTATTGCAATTACAAAGACATATTTTTTATTTAAAATTTATGGTATCACTACGACACGCACCTCATGTAGCATTTCAGAAAGCTACAAAATCTTTTCAGGATGGAATTTCAACTCAAATAGAGTTGGTAATTTAATTGTTTTTATGTGTTAAATAATTATTTGTATTGTTTGTATTGTACGGCAATAATCTTAGTCATATTTCACATATATTTATTATTACATGGTGGTTTTAAAAAGGACGGTCCAAAAGTTTCGGAAACTTTTATCGTAAATTCTAATTATTAAATTTAGTTTACTTTAAAGAAAGGTTTTTTATTAAAACGGCATAAATTTTCCGTATACATACAACGATATAAAATACTATTTGAAAAAATTGACAAACTTTCCATGCACTTACCTGGCGCGCTTGGGCGGGCGGGCATGGCGGCAGCGTCGGGTAGAGCGAGCAGAGTGCGCGCGGCGCGGTAGTGTGCGAGCGTGCGACCAGCGCCGTCCCGCGCGCCTCTCGCCGCCCCCGCCCGCTCCAGAAACGCTGCTGCTTTCGCTTCGTCTCTGCACGCTGCTGTGTAGTGGAGGGCTATGCGCCCTTCCTGTTATGTACATCAATGTTAGATTCGAACCCATTTAGGAATATCAAAAGCTAGCACTTGTTGGTAGCCACTGAAACTCATTTACATATTTATAAATATTACAGTCGATCTGAGACTATCCATAGATGAGTTGCTCCTTAGGCAGAGCTAAGTTGAACTTCTACACAAAGTAAAGTTGTGCAGTATGTTGATAAGTTAACTCAAAAAACGTACTCGGTCTATAGTCACTTATTGAAATGGTATCGTGTGTTTATTACCTAATGCGTGCAATATTATTATATAATATTCTTTAGATAAAGCATTAATGAAGGTTATGATTCCGATCGAAAACTTAACATTTAAATTGGAACATAGCAAAAAAAATATTTCTGGTACATCTGAACTGTAGTCTTAAATAGAGGACTATCATTAGAATTTATAAGATCCTAGTTGTTGAAGGTCAATATCATATTTCTTATGAAGTCAAAACACGGCACAGAACGCAAGCTAAATTACTTCCGCTGGCATTTGAGTGAATAATTTTGTCTAGTAGTCCACAATGCTGCATTCTGTGATCCAATTATCTACTCACCGAGTCCCTCTGTTGCACGAGGCGCGTATACCTACTTGACGAGTGACGCGGCTGTGTATTTCTTTTAACTATAAACGACTATATTAAAGTAATATTAAGTAGCAAATCCTTTCAGAGAAGGCAATACATTAATACATTGTGAAAAATTATATCCTACGTAATATTAAAAAAATACATTCAGATTTGTAGGGCTGAGTAAGCCCGAAGACTGAGCCAATCATTGTTCAGATACGTAGCTACTAAATTGAAACTCAATTTATCGTAGAACTAAATTAAAAAGACGTATGATACAGGTTGAGAGCATTTGAGCAACTGCTCTCAGTCTTTTTTAATAAATAATTAATGGAAAGTACAGCTTAGTTTTCACACCTCAACAGAACTATGAAAACTTTGTGGCGGTAATAAATGCGGCGAGAGTGTCTATGCAATAGAATGCCAAACTGAAGGTTCTATCATACCTTTAGAGCACTTTTAGAGATCTGGAGGTTTCGGTGTGAATGGTACTGCATCTAACTACGATCTCAGATGGGATGACTAAGTCCTATTTGATGGTTGGATGAGTGTTCATAGACTGCATGGACCACGTAACATCGGGTGTCCTTCATGCAAGTAACGGTGATGTATTCTGTGATCCAATTACGTGCTCACCGAGTCTCTTTGATGCACGAGGCGTGGATAGTTATTGACGAGCCACTCTGCAATGTCTAAATAGTTGTAGTATACGGCTTTGTGCAGTAAGCCCACACCCGCTTCGTCGAAGCAAGACACGTACTTGTTGCGATTGTAGTCCGAGGCCAGTAGCTCCTACAGAAATAATAATAATAACGTGTCACACTATGAGTGAAGCCCCCACAGAAGGATTTAACCTGTGTCATGGGTGGCATGGACACACAAAAAAACAAGCATACAAACGCCCAGGCCAGGCACAGAAAGCCTTCGTTCAAAGATTCATCTTTCAAATTTCTGCCCCGCTGGGAATGGAACCCAGGACCCTCCGACCGGCAGACCGCACATTGACCATGGCGCCATAAGGATCGTCAAAATAAGAAATATTTTGCATGAGTAAAAAAATGACTTAATAGGACTATTATTTTATATTAAAGGAGTAGAAAACTGGCATGCAGGCGATCTGATTTTAGTCACTGTAGCCCATGGATAACCACATCCAAAGTCAAATAACACTGAAGTCTCATCTGAGGTCGTACATGGATGTGTTACTTATCCTCAGGACGAAGCTAGAATGCCTCTTATCGATTATAGTCTGCCTAATAGATATCGGACCCAGGCCACAGTGCTCAAAGCTGATGAACAGGTATTTATTTAATGACGTACGACAAGAGTATGATGAAAAAAAAACTTTGCTGACATACCTTTCTAACCGAAACACAGTACCGAGCGCCGCTACTTTACTGCGGATATAGAGGCTACCGTGGTTTCGCAGGCTTCGACATTAGGCTCTACCACCATCAAAATAGGAACGAGATCGAGTCGGCTTAAATAATTATCCAGTGATAGAAAGTCTCATACCTTGTATTGTGACGTGTGGCTTATTATGTAATAGCCAATTTCGACGTGACGTCAGTTATGACGACTTTACAATGTTAATAATAGACTTTCATTGTATTCGTATTATACCGCTTTTACAAATAAAATTGATCGCAACTCAGAGTAGAATTACTCATCCACGTAGTTGGAATTGTCCCATTTCTGTGATCTCAACATCAATAGTATGTAAACATATGTACTCGTATATTTGAATCGTATCTAGAAGTTAATACAACTTAACTACTTATTGAAGTATTAGAATTTCAGATTACGAATATTTAGCAAATACGTATACCTGCAATTCCAATAGTGAACCTTTTTCTACGGCAGAATGTAGTGCGTCACACTTAATAATCAGATTTTGGAGATGGCGAGACAATGGCAGGGAGTCTGCCTCGGCTAGAAGGCGGTGCCCGTGGCCGGCCAGCACCGCGCGCTCCAGCCTGCTCTGCTCTCCGGCACGAGCCCACTTGCGAAGCTGCTCTGATGATATCACACCCAGCACTGGACAAATGTTAAAATAAGTAATAACAGTTGCTCCAATCTAAAAATTTTACAATTTTTCCGTTAGTGCGCCATAACAATGCATCTTCCTCGGGCAGTATTTTCCCAGATGGCCTCACAAGGTATTTGATAAGAAGACATTTAAGTGATCCGTCTAAGATTTTTCTCTCTTTGATTTGACTTTTCCAGTTGCTTAATTTTTAATACTTGGCTAGTACCGTGTATTTAATCTTGTTCTACGATAAACTGTTATGGTATCAAGTAGATATACCTTAGTATGTATCTTGTATAAGTATAGCGTGATAAGTTTGACAGGAGGCAAACAACTTATTGACATTCGGTGATTCGGAGCGTTCCAGCTAGGAAGTACGCATACGTATTTTACCTATATAATATCTACTATATAATGATTGTAAACATCTTCGATTTGCAAGGCATATGAAAATTTTTATGATACTGATTATCATTAAATATATATGTACATAAGGAACAATAATACGGTCAGTTTGGAATGATACGTCCATTTTTATACCTTGTGATATTAAACACACAAGTAATAGGTTTATTGTTATCGTGTTCTAACACGCAGGTAAGCGAAAACGATAGCTATATATAAACATTTACGTCATTGCTATTAGGGTTGCATTATATTAACACTTACATTAGTTCGCGACACGGGTCAATAAGCTTCAAGGTCCATATCGTGTATATACAAAACATTAATTTGCATAAGATATTAATATGATACGACCTTTGCGTTCTTAATATGGCACTGTGACATGAAACAGAGGCGCAAATGAATGTTGGGGTATCACATAACGGAGCCAATGACAGAGTAAGCGGTCAAAGGGTTCCAGTTCGTAGACGTTTGTATCCTACTAATCCGATCGTAAGGCTAGCGATTAACAGATTACTTACAGAGTGTTCGTTTAAGTACGGAGTTTTCTGGTAGCTACGGGTAGCGGAGTCAAGTCAAACCATACGGCAAATCTATTATAGAAATTCAGGGCATTCCTCAAATTAACACTAATTACATTACTTACAATTTCTTAACAAGTTTTTGGTATTTGAGCTTTTATAGTCTAGTGGTTAAAAATATCAACCTTCCGCCCCTGGGCGTCCGTCTTGCACCGTTAGCTTTTCGAAGTTATCAGCAGTGGACAGTAATTACTTGATGATGATTTGAGATGTCAATTTTTTTTAGTACATATCAACTCAATAATCTCGGAAATTTAATATTACAATATTACGCATGTAACTACGATATATAGCTTATACATTTTAAAATAGTTAACCGACCTGCTTTGGCGAAAAATCATTTTACGATTCACAATAAATATCCTCTATTCCTCGACTTTAGTCTGTCTTTGAACATTCTAATTTAAGTTAAATATATATCTATTTCTACAATGTTACATCGTTGATTTTCTTAAATCTCCTCAGAATCTGAAAATTTCAGTAATTTGTATAAAGATGCAACAAAGATAAGTGGTTGTGACAATAATAATTCCTTGTGGTATCTTTTTATAATTATCTTACTTTAAGCAGATTCGATTCACAACACGAATCACCCTGTTTCAGTGGTTGCATGTAGATGCCTGCTTGCCAGATTACAGGATTTACACCTTAATAGTCGCCTGCGTTGGTCAGCTATCGCGACATCTGACGACCTTTACCTTCACGTGGACTGGACTTGCATTTCCATTTTTCATATTTTTTTAATACTAAGCTAAAAGGAGTTGTTTGTATTTTTTTCTATAAAAGGAGTGGCAAACCAGCTCTGACAACCTATTTAGTGTTAAACGCGGATGCGTTACTACTCCTGAGAACTAAGATAGAATGCCTCCTGTCCAATGTACAGTGTAGTCCGTAGTCGGCAATAATAGGTGTTGTGGTCGTGCCGCAGTGGGCAAGGCTTCTGCATAAGGTTGTACCACCATCAAATATATCAAACCATATTTTATTTACAGTTAATGTTATTTTAATTTTGTAAAGATTTCATGTGCCCGGTGGATGAACTGAAATCGTCATTTCGTTGGGAAAGATTAGTGATTTGAGTTTTGAATTGTGGTATAAAAAGATACAGTTGAAATTAAGCACTGCGTAGCCGCTAATAATATTTCATCGATTTGTTGATTTAATTTATTGACATCAATGAGGTGATGCATAAACAAAGGAATGGGCATACGCTAGTATTAAATAGGAATGGTTACGTCACGCAAGTTCATGTCGAATTACCTTACTATAAAGGGATTTGCGTGAATTTTTATGCTAATTTATTACGTCCACTCTCATTTGCATGAGCGTTTTATTGAAAGTTCTATTACAAGACGTTATGCCCTACATTTTCGCACGGTCGCAAAAAAAATAAAGCAATGTCATTTGCAGGAAATTTGTGAGTAATGAAAGTGTTTTAATTATTATTAACATTTTGATTTAATTCGATGGTACTATAATTCATTTAATCAAAGCCAAGTCAGTAGTAGTCCCAGTAAGAGTAACTATAAAAATGGAATTCCCTCTAAGGTTTCAGGATAAGAAAATCGATAAAAGCATACAATCGATACTTCATATTTTTATATTCAAAATTTAATTTACTTATAAATGTTTTACTGGCATTATATTCGTAACATATGACCTTGATAATTGTACAAAATGGAAATTTTGTCATTTTAATACTTGTTACTTTAATTCTACCCCAGTGAATCTTACACGCAGTTTATTATCTTAGTCTAGTAGAATTTATATTCTGGAAGGACGTAGTATTAACAGGTGGCAAAGGATCTACTATTGAATACCGTAAAAATTATACTTTTAATGCTGTGTCCTTAATCAAGTTGTGCCCATATATTCAAATTGTTGATAATAATTACATAGTTGTCGAAGCGTGACGCAAGGTGAACAGCCTGGTTGTGGCCGCTGAACCGTTATAGATACACAGTTTACAGGCGTTTGACTTTTTACCCAATTTTATAACAATTTCATGTAAAATATTGACTTTATTGTCTATGAAGTTTCTATTGCTCTTTTTATTTTAAAGGAGTACCAAACGAGCATACAGGCCACATGATATTAAGTGGCATTACAGCCCGAGGATAACCACATTTAACTCAGACAGGTCGTCAGTCCTATGAGAGGTCTTACGTGGATGCGTTGCTACTCCTGAGTGCGAGTACTGCTAGGTACGTTACGGAAAAAAGGGTGTAGCGGTAGCACAACTGCAGGGTTGCCTTCGACATAATAACCCTAGTTTTAATAACCATCAAAACACGTATTTTAAACAAAGTGTTTTCGCCAGAAAAGTACAAATTGCCGATAATTGACAGGCAATCTGACACTTTCAGGCCACCTAATATCAAGTGATTACTGCAGACCACGGACGAAATAGAACGGAAGTTCTATATGACGTCATACATATACATATAAATGCGTTGCAACTCCCGAGGATTTAGGATGCCTCTTGTCTTAAAACTAACCACAAGTAAGAAACTGAAACGCAGCAGTACAGTCACTGCTGTTTTACGGCAGTAATAGGCGTAAAATCGGGGCCGCAGCAGGAGAACTTAGCTAACTACCCGACCGAGAACGGAACCTAGACCTAATCCGATATCACGATAAAACGTCATTGTAAGCATGGTGCCTAAAGGATGGTCGATTAAAATTGCCTTTCTCTAGTAGTAGAGAGATACTTAAACACGAACTTGGAGTAACATTTTAATGATTTATCAAACAATGTGCAGTCGTGCTTCAGTCTGCGAAGCAGTAGTTGCCTGTATATACAAATATTAGCTAGCCAGGGTCGGCTCCCAGAATATACACAAGGCATTCAGAGTATACAATTTGGGTCTTGAATATTTTAATTGCAATTTCGATAGGCTTAGCTTGTGTTATATTTTATACAAAAGCATGAAGGTAGGTGTAGACATATAGGTACATAAAGGCCTTTAGGAAGGTTAATAAACATTTCGTTAATAATCTTTTATTGATAAATCTTCCTAACTTCAAAAGTGACATTTAAAAGTTGTGTACTAACTTTCATCCCCTAATTAACCCCCATAATCGTTGTTGATTAATCAGAAAGTAAACAAATTTTATCTAGTATATATTTTGATGGCATCACAAAAGGAAATAT
>DWKW01002527.1:0-10937 GCA_018250115.1 Doberes anticus
GGACCGATACATTCACTGATGACGCGATTTCCAAATTAATAAAGGATTAAAAATGTAGTTAAACTTCGAAAATAGAAACACTCTAATATGGTTTGGAAAATGTGAAATATTGTTTTAATTCTACAATCTAGAATGAAGCCAAGAGAGCTATTCTGTAAGATGAGAATAAATGAATATGTTGGACAATCCTTCAACACATTCATTTTTGTACCTACCATCTCTCTGGTGGGGTGTGACCTGGTTAAGTATTAATGTTCTGTGCAATTTTCTAACATCAGAAAAAAAAATTGTAATGTAGTCGAATAATAGGTAGTGAAAACTATAACTAGTTTCCAATAGTTCAGTTATGTTATAAAAAATGAAGGTTCAAAGCATGTGAAGCAAATTACAATATGTATTAAAGTTCTGAACATATTGCTTAAATGCATTTGGCATAGAAATAAAGCAGAAGCATAAAGAAGTATTTATTTCACCTATAGATTTCTTTAAGAAAGTATTGTTTAGATGTTAAACACAAGATACTGAATTTAATCCATATTCTAAAGTTTAAAATATATTACGTTAATTGGAACAAAATGATGTTTAAAGCTGCATGCAACTAAGTTACTTAATCGTAAATCATATTTAGAACATAATTTTTACTGTATACATTTAATTTCTTTTCTAATAATTCCATAATAGATACAATTTTAAAAGCCTTTGTTTTATTCCTGTTGTCTTTTATAATAAAAGCCACATTATTTTCCATGCTTTTATTGACATAATTGCAACACTTTGTGCAAAAAACAATATCACACACTTGAATATTCACAGTAAAAATAATTAACAATTAAAATACTATAATATAATATGCAATGAAATAAAAAAGTTCACATTTTTATTTGGAACTAAATGTGACATCCCTACATAGTTAAATAAACAAAATTACCATTTTAATTGTCCTGGGCCGCAGCAAATATCTTTCGAGCAGTAATCTATAGTTATGCTTGACTGATTCTGTATAAACTAACAGCAGTATTTCATTCTGTTTTTTTTAAATAAGAAAGTACCATTAAAATATATTTATTTGTGTTACTGTCATATAAAAAAAAATATTGTCTAAATAAATAGATAACACTAAGTTTTTCGAAAATATCTTCAATGCACATGCCACAGGCTTCAAGGAAAAATATAACAGTGCAGATTTAAGCACGATACTAATATAATTTCAGCAACTGATAAAAATTTGGAATGTATTATTTTCCAGTCTTAAGAATCATATAAAACATCACAAAAACTGCCTCATTAAATAGGTTAGTAAATATGTTTCCTAAAACCTACCTATGAATAACAGACTAAATTAAGAAATTTGATACAGAAGTTATAGATTGCATATCTGATAATAGTGCATTTATAGAAAAACATATTTTAAGTAACAAACATGCCCACCTACCTCAAGGTAATGTTGGACATATTGTAATCACATATCATTTAATTTATCCTAGCATAAAGATCAATAGTTGCCATGGCTTCATTTAAAAACACAAGGAATTTTAGACTTAGATTTAGTGCTAACAGTTTCTCCTGCATTGAGGTCTTATGAAATCCTTGGGTCAATACAAGTAGAATTTTTTAAATTACATTATTATTTTTTGCCACTACACCAAAAATAGAACTTTCATATAACTTTCAAATGCCTTTATATGCTCTTGATTCTGCTCTGCACCTAAATATTTTTTTTGCTAATGTCTATGAATTTCCTGCTTACCAAATGTCAAAAAACGAAAACAACAAACTACTAAATGCAAATAAAATTAAAAATAGGCTATTCTTTTATATCTTCTGTTGGTTGGATGTGGCAGACTACAATCTGGAACCTCCCAAAAAAAAAACTCAAGTCTCAATACATTAACTCAAATTCTCAAGCAGCTTAGCAATCATTCTTGATTACTTGTGATGAGGTAGTAAAGTACTGTGATCAAGCATGTGATCAGTACATTCCAGTATTGTGCTAGTAATTAGTGTGTATTGTAGCTTAACACTTTGTAGTATTTATTAGATTAGTGAAGAATCTTTTTTAATACAGTTGCACTCCTAAGCTGCTTAGATATTTAAAGTTGTTTTATAGCTCTTCCTTTCCCTTCCCTTGCTTATCATGAAGCTGGAATGTCTGCAAAATGTTAACCCGGACCCCTAATTCCTTTTTCTTTTCTTCAGAGACTTT
Source organism: Doberes anticus (assembly GCA_018250115.1). Taxonomy (NCBI): domain Eukaryota; kingdom Metazoa; phylum Arthropoda; class Insecta; order Lepidoptera; family Hesperiidae; genus Doberes; species Doberes anticus. The sequence continues at coordinate 2,204 of DWKW01002527.1, forward strand.
CCCACTAAGAAGCTTCTTGACTCTTTGGTTTTCTGTGACAATAAACTTGTCTCCTTTTTCAAGAATTTTTTCCATGATTGTTTTATAGATCTTTCCTGAAGATGTGTCCTGGAATATAAGACAATTTATTTATTTATGTGGAAATTTAGCAACAATAGACTATTTAATGTTAAAGCTGCGATCAGGCCTCAGGAGCAGCTGCCACAGGTGCAAATCTCTAGATATTTGAAGCATAAGATTTTACAGTGAAAGATACAAATCTTGATGTGGACGCTCATGACATAAGCTACAACTACGAATATATTGCAAAATCTGAGTACAGACAACTACTGCAAAGATAATAATGTTTGTTTCCATTGTATAAATTGTTAACACTTATTTTAATGATTATTATTAAAGCATGTAGAAAAGTATTGCTCTACTTGTACTTCACAGACATCGAGCAACTTGACATGCATGCATGACAAGCAGCGGTGGGTATACCAAGGCCTCTCAGTACAGACAGAAACTTTACCTCACTGGTAGAACATTACAATATAACAATTATACCTTGCTAGTAATATTTTTCAATAATCCTTCAGCATCTTTTAGAACAGCTTTCCTATTTTCCTTATCAGCCTTCATGAACTTGATTGCAAGCAGATCAAGATCTTTAACACACCCGGGGAGACTTAAGTACACGCCGCTCTTATCGCGCACGAAGCGTCTTAGCTCATCGCTAGTAAAGCCCTTCGAATCGTCAAATAATACAGGTTCAGACTGCCCTTTGATAAACAGTTTTACCAACGGAAAGTTATCTTTCGTCGCTCCATACTTTCTTGCGAGAGCCTCATTCTCTTTTTCACCATAATCTTTAACGCCTACTTCAGCCACTAACAGGTCGTCAACATCCTGCGAACTTTTCGCAAGCGCCACGAAAGCATCGTGCTTATCGCCGTAAGGATACGCGACGTCGAATTTGACGAGTGATGCCTGAAATTTATTTATGACCTTATCAAAAGAAAATTCGTCCAATTCGACCGATCCACTTGCAGCCGAAGTTTCCCCAAGAACGGTAAATAAGCACAAAACCCAAGGTAAGGCGGATGTCGACATTGATAAATAACGCATTGCCTTCACGCTTTCAAATGTTTGAATAAATAGTGTTCAATTGACGAAATATAATATTTTATTGGTTAAAAAACTGTACACACAACACAACTTGACATTTGCTTTGCTCGGTTGGATGCCGGCAGTCCGCGGCGGCACATTTGTTTAACGCAATCATTCGGTTTCACGCTATAGAACATATGTTTTACGAAAGTCCCATTATTTTACTATTAACTCACGCCATGTATAAGTTTTTTTAAATGTTTTATGTATGAAAAACATGCTTTGGCGCTGCGTTAATTTTATATTGTTTATATGATGAGTTTATATTTTAACTTCGTATTTAAAAGTACGGTTCATATTTATAGAGACTAAATCACTTAACGTAAAATGGAATGATGGATTGATTTATTTTTTGTTTTCTCGCCGGTTGGATGTCATTTCGTGTTTTGTTGCGATTGGTTGCTACAACTTTGTATGTATTATATGGTAAAAGTTAAGTACTTACAGTACATACAATTTATAATAACGTAAGCTTTTGATAGAAAGGTGAATTATATAATACCTTTATGTGTTTTATTAAACAAAGTCGCTTGTTCATTTAGTCTGTATTAGGTAGGTACTCACTTTTACTAAAAATTCTTATATTCACATTTTATTCGGGATTGCAGTCGAACAGTCTAGATAGATAGGTATGATTATGTAAATAACTATTCATTTTAAAAAGTTTAAGCCGGCTTCATAAAAGAAGTATGAAATTTACATGAATAACGGTTCACATTCATACCTACTAATGACATCCTGTGCCATTAAAATTTCTGTCTTCTGGTAGCGTCGTAGCTAGGGGCTGGCCACAGGGGTGCAAAACATTACGAAATTTGACGCAAAAGATTCTGTGGACGTAAAATTCAAATTCTGCTTCATCAAGTCGAAGCTAGAACTTCTAGAAAGACAGCCCGGCATGTTGACTACTGTACCATGCTGGTCGTCAGTTACGATATTTTTGGAGTAAAATATTTTTTTTAGAGTCTGTCCCAATATAATGTAATTACAGGTAGCATAATTTTTTTATTATTATTTTAAGCTTGCACATGATAAATGACCGACGGTACATGCGTAATATTTATAACAATACCTGGATCGCAATCCACGATAGTGATATTTATTATGTAATATTTTGACATTAATCTTAATTAGGTAGATATTTACTGATAATGTAAAAAAAATACAGAAATCTACTTAAAACTAGAGATAGTATTCGACCTGGTATCTCTATCCAGCATTAGATCTTATGGAATACAAAAGAAATCTAAATTTATTAATTCCGAGATTCTTCTATATCTATACGAATATGTATTGAAGCAGCATAGTGGAATTTTATTATGTGAATGTAGAGTCCAAACTCTAGTTCAGCAGTGCCAAGGTACAAGCAGCGGCCACAAAAACCACTCAGTACCTACACGTAGGTAAAACAGATTTATGGCTTTCAAAATAATGGAGTCAGTTTTTAAGTGCTGTAATATTTATTATGTGTTGCAATAAAAATAGGTACTTAGTTACATTCAATAAAATGGAAGTGACTTGGCAGTGTACACATATTATTTTTCTATTTTTATTTTCGCATGTTACCGATTCAAGGAGCAGGATTACAAAAGATGGTTTGTTTTACACCGATCAGTTTTATTAACAGTCAACTATATGATTAATTTTTGACCTGTGTGTAGAACTAAGATTAAGTTACAGTACCTTTGCATATTACCATTATTTAAATGTAGATAAGAAAAATGAAAATAAGTATCTAATATAGTTCGAAAAGTTGTCATTTGAATAGATTGTCTAAAAAAATCTTATTTTTGTAGGTCCCTTATCCCTCATAATACAAAGTGAAATAGTAACTAAAGTACAAGAAGATATAGGATTGCATTGGCCTATGGGAATTGTCACTTACTACTTAGACAATCTTGCTTATGGTAAGTGTTACGACTTATACAAAAATGTTTCTCATCTTCGCAAGGAACTCAAATGAGTCCAAATTCGTTTTCGCCGAAACATAACGCTGATACGTCTTGCTTTTTAGCATTATTCGTAAACCCATCTATCTGTCGGAGCGCTTTTCTTTCGTTCATAAAATGAATATTTGTAATAATATAATAAAATGATTTATCTAAACTATAAGATACATATCTGAATACTACAAATATATTCTTTAAAACATAAAACACTAGCTATAGTACTTTACTTTAGTATTCTTCCATTATATAGATAGCTTCATAGCTCAAAGGGTCCGTCTGACAATGAATATACTGGAAAGTGCTTCATGTGTGAGGTTCAACCCGATACTAGTGAAGCCTGATGGTAACGTCACCTGGATCCACTTCACCAATCCGCAAGGAGAGCGCAATTGTGTACACAAACCGAACTACAAGAAAACAGGCGAAATTGTAAGCATTTAAAGAGAAGAATTATGTTATCGACCTAAAACAGGTCGTCCAATTACTTTATCTTAAGCCGGTCATATTATAAGTGTTATTACTCTTGTGCGATAAGTTATGTGGAACTCCAAAAGTAGCCAAAAATATAGCTGAAATTATCTACGTTAGTACGGATGAATTGTCAAGAGTAATCGATATAGCACTTTCTAACTTATTAGAAATGTATGCAGATCAAATTTAATTTTACTCCTATGTTTACTAATTAATTTTCATGACGCTCTAGATTATGTCCCTTCTTCCAACTAGGCAACATTAAGGTCTGTTATAATTACCCTTCTCGGTAAGTACCTAGAATGACTTCAAGCCACGGTCCCATGAACATGTTATTAACTGACTGTTATTAACCGTTTTACACCAAGTTGAGGATGCTGAAATCTTACCACGAATACTTAAGGCACTCCAAATTCTTCGGAGGCAATCAAGCTGGATTTCGTTCCTAGTTGAGGTTGGACGTGGATGTCTGTGGCCTGTATGCATGTTTGGTAATCCGTGAAAATAATTTAAGATAAAACACGGCTGAGTTTTTCAAGCTTATTAATTTGCTTGGTGAAGTATTAAGGTCAATAAGGCCAACAATAACTATTTAGAAAAATAATACAATTCGAAAAAAGCAGAACTTAGATTATGGACTAAACAGTCTTTTTCAGGTTCTTGTTTTAGGTTTAGATTGTTTAAAAGAGCGTGAAATTCTCCATACATTGCTACACGCCATTGGATTTAAAGATGAGGTGTCACATCCACATCGAGATCAGTACATTCGAGTTCTGTGGAATAACATACAGCCAGGTGAGGATTTCATAAGTTTAGACAATATGTTAGTCACTTATGCTTCTTAATTTTGGAGTACCAGTACCTACATAGGAAAAAAAGAAAGAAAATAATACAATTGTCATAATGACGATGACAAAACACAAAATATTATTTAATAACTCTTCTTTACAAGGCTTGACATATACCAGCGCTGTAGCAATGCTACTGCCGTGTTCCTGTGTATTTATGGATAAAAAGTGTTGGACGTGACATACTCTAAAATATAAGGCATTCCAATGTAGTCCTGGTTGCCTTCATTAAGATGTACAAAGTTAACTATTTAATTTATGTATTGATTGATTGTCTTTTTTTTTAAGAATACAGACATTTGTATAAAATTCAATCTGATGATGAGATGTCATCAACTTTGACGGTGGAATATGATCCTTTGAGTGTCATGCACTTCCATGATCGAGCCTTCAGTATAAACGGACATGGCACTGTGATGCCACTGGTATGAATTTTTTACAAAAAATAATCGTAATAGTACCTAATTATTTTAATTGTAATACTAAAATGAACAATAAGTAGTTACTTTGTATTTGATGTATATTGGAGTTGTAAAAATATTTTAGTGTTTCATTACTTTAAATATTTAAACAAATAAAACCAAATTTCTCACATGTTAGTCTCTTCTCAACATATTAATTGGTCCTTAAAATAGGTTCATTATTGATAACACGGTTAATGTGATTTTTATGTTTGTCAAAAACTCTGTAGGTAGTATATTAAGCTTTATTTCTTATTCTTAATATGCCCATTATATTTTAAAAGTAGTAATGTTAACAGGTTCCTGGGCTATTAATTAGTCCATCTAATGATCTTTCACAATTAGACAAAATGAGATTACGACTTCTTTTCGATCGTGAATGCAACAAAAGGAAGGTTGGGGATATGATAGATACATGCAAGATGCTATTAAGTAAAAAAATAAAACCAAAAGTCAAAGCTAGCCCTAATGGTAACACTAACAGCACCGCTAACACCGTTAACAACACTGAAGCAAAAGCGATCGAAAATAATAATGATTTAAATGAAAATGAAGCAGATAATGCGAATGATCCAAATGTTAAAGAAGACGAAAAACTACAGAAATATGAATCGGGAATAGAAGATGATATTAAGAAAACTGCTGACTCAGACAACGAAGACTTTTAAAAATACGAATCAGTGACAGTAGACAATTAAACTACAAGATATTTATTTTACCTGTCGTAATTAATGTCCGGTGCTCTTACAAATGACTTTTTTTTTTGAATAAATAAAATAAAGAAGAAAATGTTTAAATTCCATTGTTTGTTTTAAAGTAAGGTTTACATTAATTAATTACTATATCAAACTAAATTACATAAAAGTATCAATTTACCAAGGTAAAAGCTAAGTAAATAGGCTTTTGTTGTGAGTAAACTGAGATAACTTGCAAACAGCAGCTAAACTAATGGTTTTATAGAATAGAGTAGTAATAAAGTTTTGTAGTTTGAAAAATTAAATTAAAAAAAAATCATTTTGATTCTAAAGAATTTATTATTAAACACTATTGGGGAATACAGATTACGTTTTATTCCTGTGCGTGCTGTCTTCGCAGTGAGCATTGCTGGTAATAAATGAGATTCAATTTGTGGACGTCAGTGGAGCTTAATCCCTGCCAGTGTCCCATTGCCCAGCCATCATTCTGGAAGTTTTACAATAAACTTATTTTAACATAGAGATAATGCAGCATCTGCTATTTAGAAATTATTGTATCTGTTAGTCTTATAATATGTAATATTCTGCTCTAATTCATGTTTCTCGTTTTTCGGTTTTCCTCCCGTTTTATTAGTTTTGATCTATTATCCGTATATTGAGGCAGAGGCCTCTACAGATTACTAACAAAGATTAGCTGTCTTATACAGCCTAGCTTTCTGTTTATCATTACTAGCTGAACAGGATATTTTGATAAAAGTTGGCCCCGGTAATACATACGGAATGAGGTTTTTCTATTTTTATGTTATATCAATGTCTATTGTGTACTTTTTTACATAGGAATTCTTTGTCAATTGAATCTATTCATTCGAAGAATACACTGCTACAAAAATCTAACAAAAATACTTTATAAGTATAAGACGTCGTAGAACGAACTCCTTTAATACGTGATGTTGGTGAAGCAATTTTGTTTCGTAGTCACGGATAGTGCATAAATCATCAAATTCAAAGGGAAAACATAGACATCATCTACACATACAAATATAAATATACATATAGAAATTATTATAAAATACTACACCAGCACTTATTATAGAGTGTCAAAGTACCGACCCAAATAGGATACATGATGTTCGTTACGCCGTTTTTGATTTGAAGCCACGGATAGTGCATAACGCTTTGATAGTCATAAGGGAAACCGACGGCAGCGGCCTGCGGAAGCTTCTTCGTCATCTCCTTTTTAATTTCTAAAAAGAGATTATGAAAAGAAAATCCGTTTACAGTAGTTCTTCATTTTTTTTTAGCAGAATAGCAAACGAGCATGCAAGCCAGGATGTTAAGTGGTCTTTGCAGCCCATTGACATCCACGCCTGAGGTTGTGTGTGGATGCGTTGCTACTCCTGAGGACTACGTTGGAATGCCTCTTGTACAACGACATCTGCCTAACTACACCCTTCAAACCGAAACACAGCAGTTCTCACACTGCTGCTTTACGGCAGAAATAAGCAGCGGTGGTGCCGACGCAGGCGAGCCTTCGACATAAGACTCTACCACAATCGCCATCTTCATTTGATAACATTATTAAATCTTAAGCACAATGAAACTCAAGCAAAATGCAAATTATACGAGCAGCAAGAGATATTTCTTTGTGTTAGTATTGAAAGTTTATTTCATTTCATAACTAAGCGATTTTAGAAGAGTAGCGAAAGAATCTGTCATTATTTGATTTCAACTTGGGTGTTCATTGAATAAATTTAATTATTTCTATTGGTTAATTGATTTTAAACCGGATCGACTAACCTGGTGTTAGGTTATCCCATATTACATGAAGATACGAATCTCTGTCGTGCATATTGTGTTGATGATCCAGACCAAGGACATGGACAAAAATGTGGAGAAGGTCGTTCACGGAATTAAAACAGTCGGCGTTTATTTTTAATATCTGAAAATAAATCCTATGATTACAAAAGCTTGAATAAAAAATCAAGGCGCATTAGTTAATTTATTGCATCTTACTTTTCGTCTACATATTGTCAGCAAACACACAAAACTTGGACATATTTGGTCTAAAGTCTAATTGAAGGATTGCTTATTCGAAAAAAATCGACGTTGAATAACCAATGATAATAATCTGCTATTTACTTTTATAAAATTGTAACAGGGCTATTTCTATACATTGAAGATTCAATTTATATCGACTATTAAGAGGTTTCTGAACAGAAAACAACTTTTAAAGAATATTAGTCTGTTTGTAAATCACCTAATCACGCAAAAACTGCTCAATAGATTTGAATTAGAAATTCACCGTATTAATACTTAAATACGGCGATAATTTTCACTATGATCTGAACTTTAAATCTAAAAATACAGTCATGTATCTACGCGTGCAGTCAATTAAAATGGTTTTGTTGTTTTTTTACTCATATCTTCAACAGTATTACTGTTGAATTAATGCATATTTGAGCAACACTAACATTGGCAAAAAATATTTACTCATATTTCGAGTTCATTGTGCCTGATACATTGGTTGTCGATAACCTTGAAAGTTTATTCAATTTATGTGAAGGGTAAACAGACGCCATGCCCAAAATATGTCAATACTGAGAGCCTGATAAAAGTTCAGAAACCAACTTTAGAATGATAAGTTGGGTACTGATTCCAGTGCAATGAATAATCTAGGAAATTTAAGTGACAGCACCATGAACGACTTAGGTACTGGCTAGCTGACTGACAAACTACGTGCAGTCTAAAGCGGTGGACTAAGAAATTTAAAACTAGATGTTTGTATGAAGAGTATTTTTTTTAATTACGATATTTTACAAATATATTTTTAAAAGAAATAAAATAACACGTGTTACGTTGTTTACTGATGTTTTGGGTATAAACGGGACTGCCAAATATCGAAAAATAATTTCGCAAAACTAAGGAATTAATTTTGAGGACCAAGAACCAAGTCTTGATTCAACATTTAAAATATACATATCGGTACATATATTAGCAGAATAACAGACGAGCATGCAGGCCACCTGATGTTAAGTGGTTTCTGCAGCCCATGGACATACACACCTGAGGTTGTACGTGGAAGCGTTGATACTCCTGAGGACTACGTTGGAATGCCTCCCGTCCAGTGTCGTCTGCCTAACTACACCCTTCAAACCGAA
>DWKW01002528.1:0-10935 GCA_018250115.1 Doberes anticus
CAGGTTAAATCCTACTGTGGGGCTATCAGTGTGAAACGTCATTTATTTATTTTATGGGCACACCACAATTTATTTATTATACATAGATACAGTGCTATTGAACACACCAATTAACCAACACCATAATGCCGTCCCCAGATTGATGAGCTTGATGAAGAATCGGACGACGGCGATGAAGACGACGTGGTGCTGAAACCGGACCCGGTGGAGCAAGTGATGCTTGATGATGACAACGACACTGATGATGAGACCGTCGCCGAACGCAAGCTGCGGGACGAGAAGCATTGCGCCGACTTTGCAAACATTAAGATCAAGCAGGAGCCTATTGATCCAGGTATGTTTTTTTTTAAATATTTTGATAGAATAGCAAATGAGCATACAGGCCCACCTGATGCTAAGCGGTCACTGCAGCCCATGGACATCCACATGTGAGGTTGTATGTGGATGCGTTGCTACTACTCCTGAGAAACAAGTTGGAATGCCTCCTGTCCAGTGTCTTCTGCCTAACTGCACCCTTCAAACCGAAACACAGCAGTTCTAACACAGATGCTAAAGCATACGTAAACGGCAGAAATAGGTGCTGCGGTGGTTTCGCCGCAGGCGAGCCTTCGACACAAGACTGCACCATTAAGACTCTACTGCCATTACCACCGTGTTGGATTCAAGTATATGTATATGTGCTTCTGGTAACGCCACAGGAGTGAAATAATATAAATATATGTGTATTATTTGTAGCTTTACATTTTTGGAAGACCTCAGAAAGTACTTCGGTTCTAAATGAGGTTGTATTTCAATTAGCAAAATAAGGTATTTACAGATTAATAATATGTTTAGATCTCTTATCTGTATGTTGATGCCAATGGACTGCAGTGACTTAACATCAGGAGGCCTGTATTTTAGGATTACCTGTGTTGTGGATGCCATGGACACGCACAAAATCAAACATACAAACATTCAAATGTATGCTCGCTGGTTATCGAAGCCTCCGAAAGGTAAAATCCGTTACGTTGACGCAGTGGTCAACGTACCGGTATGCCGTCACGCCATGAGAGTCGTTCAAAATAAAATTCACGGAACACATTACCTATCTAAGGCAAAGGTTCCTTCTAATATAATTTTATCAGATTTTTTTACTGGCATGGGTATTGATCAGGCATGCAGAAACTAATAAATAGATCGTTTTATCGTATCTTATTATACCAAGAAGTTTATAACACAAACTTATACATATAATTTCAGTTAAGACTTTTTAAATTATGTACACTTGTTAATGTAAGTATGTAGTTGAATTAGGTAAGCTTAGTTTACATTTATTCCAACAGATGACGAGCCAATAATAACAGCAGAGATGGACAGCTTACCCCATACAATAGACACAATGCACATGTCTGTCATATCCTCCATCGATGGCAACATTCAGTTCAACATGGCGCCCCCGCCCACTCAAATACCCATCGGAGGTATACGCATCAATATCAGCAAATCTATCAACACTTTCGCCAATAACAACCAGGAAGAAAGGCTTCTGGAGGATATTAGCGCTGACGACGAACCATTGCCACCTGGCGAGGAACCAGAGCTGGACTTTACTCTGAAACCCAGTCTAGAAGGCATCCACTTAAGTAGGCAACCCCCTGTCCAGAAGGGAAATGAACTATCTGCTTTGTGCTCCATTATGTAATGTAAAAACATTTGCAAAATCCTTTTATAGTACTAATATGCAAAGTGCTACTTTAATTTTCAGGATGTGTATGTGGGAAGTTAATCAGTGTTGTAGGACAATAGTGCCTGTAGTTCTTTTCTTTCAATTCTACTGAAAAGCTGTGTGCATGTCATGATTCCTAAATCATCTTTTCAAATTTGTGAGCAGAAGATATAGTTATTTATACTTAAAAAAAATCCCTTCTATATACAGAAACAAGTCTACCTGAGGAATTGAGTAGATTATTTTTATAACTTTATAGCTAAAAAGAAATATAAAAAAGATTACACTTCAAAGTTTGTACGAGTTAAGTATCTCTTTTGATTAATCATGAAATTCAAATTTTGGTGGTAAAATTAGACAAGTGTTTAAATTCAACTTTGAAATGACCACTAGGCCAGACTGTACTGTGATTGATTGAATACTGCCATATATAATCGATTATTATTGCTAACATAAAACTTAAGCTACTAACAAAAGTTGAGTAATAATTAAAATAGTTACTGTTAAAAACTATAACAATTCGTACCTTATTACTTAAACATATTAATTAAACAAATAGTTATGGTAAGGAGTAATAGAAACTAGTTAATATTGACTTAAATTGTACTTTTTTTAAGCTGGCATTCGAAAGTGTTATAAAATTTAAAATATGTAACTGCAAGTATTCATGTAATAAACCATAAAGCCTAAACTCTCTCATCTCAGAGAAGACTCATGCCCAGCAGTGGTACAATAATTGGTTGATGATTCATATAATGATTTTTCCAAGGTGTACCCTCAGATTTCTACAGCAAAAATTTGGAGTATGGCAAAAAATAAAATACTTTTCTAAATGCTAGTGGTGTTAACTATACCAATTTAGCATGGATAATTATCCAAAACAATAAATAACTACAATAGATTTAATAAGATTCTTTGTACTTTGTGCTCATTGGTGATGTCTGCACGAATTGGTTGTGGCCTTTGAAGAATTGTAATGTAAATCCGGTAGACTGAATGACTTCAATTATTTCCTTTGATTTACTGAAAATTAACTATTGAAGTAAAAAATTGGTATTTTAAGATTATTTTTAAATATTCGAGATATAGAGCTGATTTGTTAAACTTTCAATAGGTACTTAGTTAAAATCATATGATTTTTATGTATAGGAGACAATCAAAAGGGTTATAGGCGATAAATGCTATTGTCATTAATAAGTTCCATTACCTATTAAGTGTGAAAAGATAGTGAGAGTATCTTTGTATATCAAATTTCCATCGAATTAAAACTTGACCTGTATAATGTAATTTGATTTTGATTGTATTGTATGAGATAAATCATTTACTAAGATAAAATGTGATATTAATAGTAAGAAGTTTATCAGCTACAATGTTTTGTTGTCGACAGTATTATAATTATTGTCATTGTACATTGAGAAATATTATTTTTGTACATATTGGACGAATTATTTATAAATATGTTGAAAGTTTGTTTTGTATATTTAAGTTTTAATATGCTTCTATTTTAATATTAAATGAGGCTTTTCGTTACAAGGAGAAATCTCTGTATGTGCATAGTATTTTACAAATTAAAGTCTTAATTTCATACTTTTTCTTTGATTTTCCTCTCATTAAAAGTTGAACCTTTACACATTGCTTTAATTGTATTTGTTCATAGTTGTAAATAGCTTAACATATGTCACATATAATGTCCAATACAACTTAAACCCAATTTAACTAGTTGTTCATATTATTGTTTTGCTACTGTATTTGGGAATTATAACTTAATTTTTTTTATCTATCAAAATATAGTGCTATAATATAATTAATAGGCATTATTTGAAATGTACTTTAAAAAAAATATTTTAATTATTAATATACAACCAATAAGAGTTCAGTTTTTTGCAACTTATGTGTTTTAGTTTTATTTCCAGGTGTCTCAGGTTTTATTAATTTTGTTTTGTGTAAATAAAGGTGTGTAATTAAAAGTTTGTTTTCATTTTATACTTAATTTTAAAAAGAAATAGTTCTATTCAATTTCGTGCCTCTTTTGTAGTTTTTTTATGTTAAAACTATTTGCAAAATATTATAATATATTATAATATTATAGATAATAATATTATTGAATTATATATCTATAGATAATATAGATATTCTAATGAATATCTACATATTTTTCTGAATACCTATTGATACCCACATATTGATGATTGCATTGTGGAAAGATAAAAATGTGGCCTAAGTTAGTTTATTACATTAAGAGCCATATTATGCAAATTACAAAAAATAATAGTTCTGCTATGACGTGAAATTCTTTTGTAATAAAATAAAGGATTTCCTGACAAAATAATTTATTCACAGAAATGCTACATCTACATCTAATTCATCAAATTACAATTTACATATCACAATTATGTGGCCACCTAGGAAATGGCAATGTGTCCTTTATATTGGTTATTCCACAAAGCACTTGCAATAATCTTTCTATGCCCAGTCCAAAACCACCTGTGGGTATATTGCCAAACTTCCGTAGCTCCAAATACCAGTTCAAAGCTTCAGATGGCAATTTTGCCTTGAGCTTCTCATAATCATCTTCTCTGAGGCTGCCACCCACTAATTCACCAGTAATTGGTGTTAATAGATCTAGTGCATCCACCTAAAACAAAAATTTGATTATTTAGTCACAGAAAATGGGAAAAAGAAACATAATTTCTTAACCTACCTTGTCAAATAAGCAAAATTATGATGAAGTATGTTTGTGAAGTGTGATTGCACTGAAGTTGTATTTCGTGTCACGCAAAATGATTGCTGGACTATGCATCATGTGACGTGATGGGTCTGGCAGTTTACCACACTTTCCACTATAAGTATCTTAAGTTCTTTATGCTTTATGCGCTTCATACTTTTTTTATTATTATTAGCATAATAGCAAACGAGCATGCAGGCCACCTGATGTTAAGTGGTATCTGCAGCGCATAGACATCCACACCTAAGGTCATGTGTGGATGCGTTCCTACTCCTGAGGGCTACGTTGGAATGCCTCCAATCCAGTGTCGTCTGCCTAACTACAACCTTCAAACTGAAACACAGCAGTTCTCATACTGCTGCTTTACAGTAGGAATTGGTTAGTGGTGGTGCCGCCGCAGGCGAGCCTCCCACATAAGACTACCACCATCAATAGTGTTCCCAAAGTACTGTCATGCTAATGTGTTAATTTAGAAAACAGACAAGACTATGTATTGTAGGCAGGAAATGATTACAGATTTTTTTTCCATTTAAATGATGAAGGGGCTTTTTGTGTGGCGCGCGTTAAACTGATTGACTGTGAAGAATTGCATAAAAATTCCCTGTCTGCCATTGCACCACAGCAGCTGCATTTAACAGGGTCTATGTAGTCAATAAATATTTTTAATGAGAGATACTTTGACTATCATCATAATTTAAAGTGGTGCTAGAGCCTCAAGGCTCTACTGTTGCATCTTTCTGCTATAAAGCAGCAGTTTGAGAACTGCCATGTTCTGCTTTGAAGGGTGTAGTTAGGCAGAAGAGACTGGGTGGAAGGCATTTCAACTTAGTCCTCAGGAGCAGCAATACATCTACATACAACCTCAGGCAGGACTTCCTACTTGAGGTTTGATGAGGATGTCAATTGGCTGCCCTCTTGGGGTAGGGTGACCTCTAAACATCAGGTGGCCTGCATGCTCATTTGCTATCCTCTTAATATAAATGTGTTTTTTGATGGCAAAAAGAAACTGATGTCATAATTATTGCCAAAATTACTGAATAAATTAATGCAGTTTAATCAGTTTATACTTTTTATAAACTAATTAAACTAGATTTTCAGACATTACTCATATGAATATTAAAATTAATGTTTACTAAGTGATGTGGGAACATTCTCAAATCATATGCCTGTATATGATATTTTAAATTTGTACTTCAGCCTCATTTCTTATATTTTCCATGACTACTTTTCTAAATGTATGGAAAAAAAAAATTCTAACCTTACTGCTGTCTTCTTGGGATTCCTTCATGTAAAATGATTTAAGTTGTTTTGGCCACTTTACAATATAAACAGGAACTCCATTGCAATACTCAACCAAAGCTAGTTCTTGCTCTTTATTAATTCCTTCATCAGTAATATCCAAACATTTTTTCTCTAAGATACTCTTCGCTTCATCATATGTTAGAGTCACAAAGTCTTTGTTAAGCCAATCCGGCACTTTGTTCTCTTTATCTATCAAAAATAAATCTGACTCGTTTGTATTTCTTGTTTCAGTGAAGATATATTTCAGCATATCTTCTATAAATTTCTGTAACTGTTCTATGTGATCGCAGAATGCTATCTCTGCCTCTGCCATGTAAAATTCTGATAAGTGCAGTCTGGATCTTGAGTTCTCTGCTCTAAAGGTTGGTCCAAGTGTGTAAACATTACCCATTCCTCGACAAATAGCTTCTAAATGTAACTGGCCAGATACAGTTAAATATGTTTTAGATCCAAAATATACTGTATCTCTATTACTCCCCTTCTGCATCATGGCCTTGACAACCTCTTCATTCTCTGGCTGAAGCTTAAACACCTCTCCAGCACCCTCACAATCATTAGAAGTCAAAATTGGAGTGTGAATGTGAATATAATTTTTGAAAGTGAAATAATCATGAATGTGCCTTGTCACTGCATTTCTAACTCTGAGAATAGCTGACATATAGTTTGTTCTAGATCGTAAATGGAGGAATTGACGAATGTACTCTGGAGGGTGTGTTGTTCGAGGATTGAATGGATAGCCATCCAGGACTACACACTTGCCATATACTTTAACACTTTCAGCTGTAAGTTCCAGTTGTCCTCTTGGACTTTTAGACAGCGTCCCACTAATATGAACAGAGCTTCCATACGTCAGATCATCAGTTTTCAAGTGCTTTGGTATAACAACTTGCAGACGTTTCGCACACGACCCGTCGCTCACGTCGGCGAATACAAGCTCTTTTTGCACGCGTAAGTTCTTAACCCAACCCTGTATGTAAAATTTTTCATGTTACATTCAATATTTAATTCAAAAAGCTTCTTTTCCAAACGTACCAAAACGTACCTTAACTTCAGTTACTTCGCCTACGTTAGACTTAGCTAAAACAGATGCAATGACACTGTATTTCTTATAGATGTGAGTGCAATTGACGTTGCTTATAAGCTTAATAGATATTTGTTTGAACCACATTTTGTATTTTTATGTTAACCATAAAATAAATGAAGCGAAATTAAAATAATAAAGTTTGAGAACCAGACATCGTTCAATAATCAACAGACAGCTGGGCGGGCTGTCAAATTCTCTTCTGTTTGTCAGGCAGGAACGATTAACGATTTGGCTCTTTTTTTTTAAGTTGTCGACCATAATGATTTGACTTTGTCAAAAGTATGTTTTTTTATTAACAGCTTTCTTAACTTTTTCAGTCGATAGCCGTTCAGACTCATCAACTATGCATGTGTTTGTAACAATATTTAGCGATTTCATATTACGCGCTATTGGTTTTGATTTCTATAACTGAAGTAGTTTTTTCTCAGTAGTGGTATTCAAATAATTCACAGATATATAAAGATCTTAAAATTATTATATGATCTTTACAGACAATATTACAACTGCAAAGTCCGACTTTATAGTTAGCTAAAGCTCTAAGCTTACTGTTTTCTAGGTTTAAATTTTCCTAATTTAATAAAAGAATAAAAAATCATATAGAAATTCAAATTATTTTTAACACTATTTTGACTCCAAATAGAATCTAGGTCAAAAGTTTTTTTTAATCAGACTTCAGTAACTTGTCAAATAAAATTCATTCCTTCCCTTCAGACGAGTTTATTATCTAGGCTTTAGGTCATTCTGTCATTGCGCCCATCATGATCGTGGACTGCGGTGGGAGAATCTATCGTGCTGTGATTAGTAGAAACTATTAAAAATCACCATAATTTTGCGTTTTGTATCCTTAATTATTAAATGTAAGTATTTTATAACTTATTTCTACAAATAATATAGTTATTATTAATTCATTCAAGTACATATCGGTATCGTATTTAAATCAACATTTTAAGCATTTAATTATCGTCATACTCGTTTTTCTACGTCGTGTTAATGCATGTAAAATTTCACAATAAAATTGTCGACGTTCGAACTTCGAAGGTTATCTTAAAGTTTATAAATGAGTGGATCTTTTTTAAATTTTGTGGTTGGCCTACTGAGCTACTTATGAATGTACTTTCGTGTATGACGCCTGCAATTTCTCTTTAATGGTCATTTTGTTACAAAAGTCCTTTAGTGTGAAGGTAAATTTTAACACTACCCTAAGAGAATTGACTAACTTAGTAAAGATTTCAGTTAACCTTTTATCAGGCAATGGCTATCTTCTGATAAGCCTATCACTACTCTATCTTGGTGATTTAAAGCCAAATATGGCGATTCAATTGTAATTGAGTAGTAAAATTGTGTTTGCAGTTGTCAGTTGTCACAATGAATCATCCTACTCATCTCATCACACATCACATTGCTTCCCTGCCAGAAAGCCAGTAAAGGTGTCTTAGAGAATTTTGTCTAGACATAATTCATAAACAAACATTTATTCATCACTTTCTGTTTAATCTGTATATTGTAGTGGTCTTTTTTCATATTGTTTCTTTTTCTTCATTATATTCTTAGAGTTAATAATTGTCTCAATAAATAAATCAGTGAGTAGTTTACCAATAAACTAGTGTCTATTTGAAGCATACAAATATAATTTTATTATATAATTTAATTATCAGAATGCAAACCTCAAATGCTAATCCCACTAAAATAAGCATAATAGTAGTTGAAGAGATCATATTAGTCATACAAATAATTGAAGTACATTATTTGAAATAATGAGATTACAATTTTTTACAAGTTAAGAATAAAATGATAATGTATTCAGTGACTGAATATAATTCAAGTAGTTTTTTTATGTGATATGGTATATCGTGTCTTACATATCTCTTGTATTAAAAAAACCATAAGCTGATCATAAAAACAGGTTTTACTTTCTGACATTACAATCCAGAGCAGTTGTACCGAAAGCCAATTAATGGGCTTAAGTTTTGGCCTCGTATTTGCCTTGTCCGCCTATTTATCACTCGCTTTATCTGTAAAGGAAAACATTGTGAGAAAACCTGTATGCCTAAGAGTTCTCTATAATGTTCTCAATGTGTGAAGTCCACTCAATCAAGTCTTATAGCAAATGCTATCTTTCATTGTGAAGGGTGTGGTTAGGCAGAATAGACTGGACAGGAGGTGTTCCTCCTTTATTCGACCTCAGCGGAACAAAACGTCTACATACATAGTCAGAGAGGTGTTTAGACCTATTTGAGATTGTCTGCTGATGTCTCAGTGGGCTGTTGTGACCACTGCGTATCAGATGGCCCGCATGCTTGTTTGCTACTCCTCTACAATAAATAAACAGAGCATATGTTTGAATGATGGTGTTAGAGGCTCAGAGAGACCCCACACCCATTTCTGCTGTAAAACAGCAGTGTGAGAACTGCTGTGTTTAAGGTTAAAAGGTGTGGTTTTGCAGAAGAAACTGGATAGGAGGCATTTCAATTAGTCCTCAGGAGAAGCAACAAATCCACTTGGATGGATGTCCATTGGCTGCAGTAATCGCTTAACGTCAGTTGGCTGAGTGCTTGTTTGCTATTTAAAAAAAAGATGAATGTATAAAAAAATATTTTCAATGCAATTCAAACAAAGGTTCAATTTTCAGTTCAGTATAAAAAATACATAAAGTATGTGCTTGTAGTTTTATTGCAGCATAAACATTATTTTTATTAATATTTTCTTCTTAGCCACACAACTATTACACAATGTAGATATGGTAACTATAGAATTTCATAATGACACAAGCATACATTGCATATAAACTGTTCATTAGAAACTTAACATGAATTGCTCTGTTACAGTTAGTTGAGAAATAAAAGTGAAAGCAGGCACTTTCACCAACACATTTTCATAAGAAACTTCATGTATTTTGTAACAGTATTTTTATGTTTTGAAACTGATGTTTAGTTTCCGTGCACTCTTAAATTATTTAGCTTTTACACAGTGTTACGCAGTTAAAGCGAGTGATAATTAATTCATAATACACACATAATTTCGAAAATATTGAATAAATGATATTTTGAGAAATAGAGGGTTTGAACCTCGACCCACCGAAGCGGGGTCGAGATGCTTAACCACTAGGCTATCGACCCACCGAAGCGGGGTCGAGATGCTTAACCACTAGGCTATCCCTCACTTTTACCCACTTTTTTTTCAATCACATATTATGTGAGTTTTTTGTTTTCTAATGTCAGCATTATAAAATAATAACAGAAGCATTATGTTTTCAAGGTGGCTTGAATAATGTTATGTCCTAGTACAATTTTATTTACTACTCGTAGCAATAAAACAAGTCGTTATTAATTTTAAAAAGTTTTGTTATATGTTATTTCTGTCTGTCCACATGCACACATTTTACCTGCCAGAATTTACACTCAAACATTTCACCTGTCAGATTTACATTTATACATTCCAGAATTCATATGTATACATTTTGATTTCCAGAATTAACATCCAAATATCCACCATATTTGGACTCACAAACTCAAGAGTTCATAGAAATTTAACCACAGCTGTTGTGCAATATTTCTTGTTAGTTGTGGGAAAAATAGAGATTTATAAATGAATGTTATAATCATTTGCTTATTCATTTTAAGAAAACCCCATCTATTAAATATTTTTTTTTGTATTTATTTAAAAAAACAAATAATCTGTAAAATCTGAGTATGCATGTAAGTTACGAAGGCTTGCCTGCGGCGGCACCATCGGCGCACCTATTTCTCCCGAAAGCAGCAGTGTGAGAATTGCTGTTTCAGTTTGAAGGGTGTAGTTAGACAGACGACACCAGACAGGAGGCACTCAAACTCATAAAATGATCTTGTTACAGAAAATGGCGGAACAAGACCAGCAAGCCGGAGACACAGGCCCACCGAAGGGCATCCCCGCTCTCAAAGCCCACGTGATCGCCAACAAAGTAGATGTGGCTCTATGGGGCATTCGACTCCTTACCGTGCTGTGCACTATAGGATACATACTGCCGATATTCAATAAGTAAGAATGTGATATTTTAATTGGATAATATTCTTCTCGCAGGCGTGCGGAGTCCCCGCATGAATGTCTTCCGACCATCATCGTAAATTACCGTGTCGACCTGAG
>DWKW01002529.1:0-10935 GCA_018250115.1 Doberes anticus
AAGTCCTGAGGTTGTATGTGTATGCGCTGCTACTCCTGAAGACTGAGTTGGAATGCCTCTTGTCCGGTGTCTTCTGCCTAACTACATCTTTCTAATCGAAACACAGCAATACTCACACTGTTGCTTTACGGCAGAAACTTCGACATATGAATCTACCACTATCAAAGCCATCAAATTAACCTATCAATGCTTTTGCTTCACTGTTTAAGGTTCTATTAAAATGAATTAAATTTAAAAATGCCAGTATCATCAGTTATACTCAATACAAAAGTTGAAAACATGATACCTTATCCACACTATCGCTAACACTGCATACAATATTTATTACACTCAAAACGCTATCATAAAATCCATTGAACAAAACACTCCCTCACAACGTCAAATATAATGATGCAATTGAAAATATGTGTTTTGTATGGCTATGAATGATATGACACTTTAAAGGCGTTACGAATTATAGTGGCATGGGACAAAATTACCCAATGCGTCCAAAATATACGATAATTTTGTAAGGTCACCTTTATGGGTTAGGCGATAAAGTGCAATTTTGTTTTGTTATCTGTTTTAGAATAGTATCTATGTTGAAAATAACATCTTATTGTGTTTTTAACACTTCGCCCCCGTTGCAGCGAGTGTGGGGTCGCTTGGGGTAGTTTGCACCCTCTCTGATTAGCGTTCTTAATCTACGGGGGACGCTTGGCTGATAGTATGCAATACTAGTCATCGCTATTGTAATGTAAAATATGACTATAAAATTAGATATTTAAGGTAAAGAATTAATGAATGTTTGATAAAAAACCTAGTATTAGTAAAATGTTTTCTGTCTGAACCCAAAACGGATTATCTTACCTATTTATTGCTTGAACACAAGTAGGACACACGAGTGAGAAGTCGGAATTCTTAAACATTGGGTTAAGCACGATTGCTTGTTGTAGGCCAATGAATGTTTTAGATTTTTTGTATATTACATACACGTATGTATATGTACATATGTTTATGTATATGTAGTTTACGTTTGACGTAATTTTTTCCTGTTTATATTAACGGAATAACAAACGGGCATGCAGGCTACCTCATGTTAAGTGGTCCCTGAAGCCCATGGACATCCACATCAAACCCAAACACAGTGCCCACACTGCTGCTTTACGACAGGAATAGCACCACCGTAGAGATGCAAAGTATTTAGGTGTAGTTATTTAAAATTACAAGTGTAATTTCTTAGGAAGTAAGTAAATCATATTAATATAGTCATATAGTTTATGATCAATTAGTAAAGTAAAAAAAATATTAAATCATCATAAATAAGCCTATGATAAGATTTTGTTACGCTATACGAACATCCTTAAATAAACATCCATCGGTTCTGAAGTAACCGACGTACGTTTATGTTACACTTAAAAACATATTTAAACTTATTAACTAAACTCTAACGAAATATACTACTTCATTCGTGCGTAACACCGTCCAGTTATTCAATAATATTTCGAATGTTTATTTAACATCTTAAACTGTTGCTTAATGAACAAGAGCGCGAGTTTGTTTGAACATGTTCATCTAATTATGCTAATAGTTAATACCATTGTATCATCTGTGTTGTACAAATGTAGTAGAAGACGGTAAATATATTAAGCAAATACGTGCGTCACTGACGTTGTTCGTGTTGCTATGGATTAATGACAGGAAATAACTGAACTTTTATGGTGGTAAAGTCTTATGTTGAAGGCTCCAGCTGCATCTGTTTCTACAGGAAAGCAGCAGTGGGTACTACTGCGTTTCGGTTTGAAGGGTGTAGTTAGGTAGACACAGGACAGGAGGAATTCCAACTTAGTCGTGAGGAGTATCGATGCGCCAACGTAGAGGTACGACCGGCTGTAGTGCCTGTTTAAAAACCAAACAGAGTTCATTGCTTGTTTACGATCTCTATGAAAACGTTAAAAGGAATGATGAATAAACAAATATGTATCGTACGTATGCTGCACTACTGACTACATAAGTTGTGGTAGCCCATTTTTTGAAATCGGCCTCCTGCTACATTAGCACATTACTGCTACATTAACCCATGGTCCGGGTTCGAATTCCGACGTGCACTAATAACTTTTAGAAGGTTTGTGCATTAGAATCTTGTCATTTGCTTTGCTTCGACATAAGACTACAACCACCATTCCAATGGTTAGGTGCATAGCGCACAAACACCCAGTTTCGTATAAGCCTATACAATATCACCACCCAACTTACTGACACCGAGCCCATAAACTAAATAAGTCATTAACCGCACCCATTAAACGCAGTGTTATTCTGGATCGCACTAAATCGCATTCGGATATATCCGCAACATTACCTCCTTCGGATGTGGTGCGCGGGCGGCGGAAGCTAGCGCCATCTATTGTGCGTGGCACTTCCGTCGTGGTCTAGTACCGCAGGCGGTCTTAGAGAGCAATAATACTAGCATCGGTGCCATTGTTCTTATCCTGTTTGAAACTATTATTTTATTTTATGTTAATGGAATAGCAAACGAGCATGCACCTGATGCAGGCCTCAACTGGGACGAAAGTGCTATCTGAGGTCGTATGTGGATGCGTTGTTACTTATGAGGACTAAGTTGGAGCTTCTTGTTCCGTGTCTTCTGTCTAATCACACCCTTCAAACCGAAACACAGCAGTTTACACAACAGCTTACACTGCTGCTTTACGGCAGAAATAATCAAATTATTATTCTTAAACTCCTTTGACATGGCCTTATGTGCTAATAATAAATATAAATACATACATATAAATTTTGTGTCTTTCATATAGATTAAGCCTTTTTTTTAACCTTATCGTGGTTTTTTCTATATTTGGGGAAAATTTGTTACCATGGTATGCAGCTTCTATTTACATAACCGTCATTCATATGTTACTACATAACGTCTGGTATAATAACTTCGCAAGATTTAAAATTACCATTCAAATGTTAAATTAAAATGTGACTACGTAATAAACCAATTATCATATGTATAAAGTATATTATTACGTTAAAGTTAATTCAAAATGCCGCAACAATGCATCCTACACTCGAATTCGTCACGACCAAAGAAATTCGATTCCTAATTCAAATTGTAAAAACCGCCAATTTGACACGCACCGACCGCGTCTCCACACAAGTGCAACAATGACGTCATTAGACTGCTTCAAAATATTTTTGCACTCACATTTAATTATCATAACCCATAAACCAAAGGTATAAGGGCTATTTTTGATTGTCGATTCGTTTAGGGTTTGTGGAATGTAACGTGGTAGGATTCGTACCGTGTATGAATTTAAAAATAATAATACGTCATCGTGCAGTCCCTCTGTCTTTTTGATTCAGTGTTCCGTATTACGCGTTACAGTCGTATGTTGAATTTGATGAGCGTAGGTTTTCGGTTTCCATTGTTGAACACGATCTGAGAGAACATATTATCTTTGTTGGGAAAAAATAAAATACCGTTTTACACTCATAGAAACACACTAGGATTCCCTTTGTCGTGGGTGCCATGGACACACACAGAAACAAGCTCGCACCCAGAAAACGTATAGGAATCTAAATTCAAGTTTCAAATTTCTACCGGGCTGGTAATCGAACCCAGGACTCTCCAAGCTGACCACTTACTTACTTACTTCGTTTTGTAAACCCCAAACAAGGAAGTATTATAGTGCATTTATAACCAGGAAATGGCATACAAGGAATCATAAAAAATATTTCAACGTACAAAATGAATTCTGATTCTCGCGATAAAAGTGAATGGTAAAAGAGAACTTCAATTTACCTACAAATAAAGTACGTATACCGTTTGACTTCGGAATTCCTTCTGCCGAATTTATTTTGGTCGTAAAGCGACCCAACGAGGTATCTGTAGTTGATCTCGTGCATCTTACTTGAATATTGCTGAAGAATGTGACCGTGGGTGGCAGAGACCACTTAATACACCACTAAAATGTGCCTATACTCGTTTCCTACTTCAATAGTATAAAAAAGTCCTCGGGTCTTTTACAATGTCTATTATAATAAATAAGTGAGTCATAGTCCAGTGGTTAAGAATCACGGCCTTCCACTCCGGTGGGTCGGGGATCAAATCCCGATACGCACGTCTTATTTTCGAAATATTTTATTATAATTGTTTCTTAATTATATACGTGTTAGAAATTAATTACCGTTTTAACATCTGGGGATGATGGGAGCAATAGAATTACAAATAGAAATTTAAACTGTAGTGTGATAGACATTGCAACTGTCTGTGTTATTCTGCTAATCGTATATTTAATGGTGGTAGAGTCTTACGTCGAAGGCTCGCCTACGACGGCACCACCGGTGCACCAATTTCTGCCGTGAAGCAGCACTGTGAGAACTGTTGTATTTCGATTTGAAGGGTGTAGTTAAGCAGACGGCACTGGACAGGAGGCATTCTAACTAGATCCTCAGAAGTAGTGACGCCTCCACATACAACCTCATATAGGATTTTCGTCCTAGGAGTTTTCCGAGTCCTAGTTTTATGTGGATGCCAACGGGCTGCAATGACAACATGCCTGCCTGCCCGTTTGCTGTTCCGTTAATAAAAAAAAAACTATTTTTGACGCTCTTAAAATGTTACGGAACTGACGCGAATCAATGGAAACGCACACGGGCACCCGATGGCTAAATTCGCGCGTGAATTTAAATCTCGCCCCGGGATAGGAAGCGGTGATTTGTGGTTATTTACCGCGGCTGTTAAGTTTCCATTTTGGATAGTCGCTCGTGCGGAATCCGCGACGATTTTGATGTGGATTTCGTTTTTAATTTTCCAAAATGGGGCCGTGATCGTTGTGTTTTTTGTGTGGTTAACATTTCTTTAAAGGCTAGTTTTTTACCCGGTTACGGTAAAAGGGTTCTATGTATGTATGTAATTTAGACGTGGTATAGAAGGGACTGAGCCAGTTGATCTATTTTGATGATTTAATGGTGGTAGAGTCTTATGTCGAAGGCTCGCCTGCGGCGGAACCATCGTTGCACCTATTTCTGGATTCCAACTTAGTCCTCAAGAGTAGCAACGCATCCTGAGATACTTCCAACAAACAATCTTAGATACTTCCGTCCTATTTGAGGTTGGATGATAGGCTGCAGTGACCACTTAACATCAGGTGGCCTGTATGTTCGTTTGCTACTCGTTTACATTAAAAAAAAATGTATGCTCAATGTAAATTTTCGAGTATATACCTTTTGTCTGATGGTGGTAGAGTCTTATGTCGAAGGCTCGCCTGCGGCAGAATCACCGTTGCATCTATTTCTGGCGTAAAGCAGCAGTGTGAGGACTGCTGTGTTTTGGTTCGAAGGGTGTGGTTAGGCAGGAGACACCAGAAAAGAGGCAATTCGACTTAGTCCTCATGAGTAGCAACGCATCCCCGTATGACCTCAGATTGGTCTTTCGTCCTAGTTGAGGTTTGATGTGGATGCCCATGGGCTGCAGTAACTACTTAGCAACAGGTGGCCTGCATGCTCGTTTGCTATTCAATTAAGATAAATAAAAATTATACCTTTTTTTAAATACCTACTATAGGAAATCGAAAAAGTAACACTTTAAACCTAAACCGTCTGTATTATCGATGTATTATAGTGTTTGTGACTTTATGAGAAAGGAAACTTAAGTATGTTATAAATTCAGGCAATGTATGTACGTAATAAATATGCAGCTAACAATTTAAAACTTAATTATCCACTGGAAGCAGTGTCCGCATTCCCGTTTTGACATTTCGCATTGTGCATGGAACACAGTAAATTTTTGAACAGACAGAAATATAAATTGACAAGACAAAATAATAAAGAATATACAACAATATATGCTAGATTTATTTTCACTATGTACTAGCTGTGCCTCGCGATTTCACCCGCGTTAGGGTAATGTCATAAAGCCCCTCTTGGACCTTCAGTGTACAAATGATCAGTTAAACGTGTCTATTTTTTTTGCAACAGGACGATAGTAAACTCTAAGCTACTCATAAAACAATGATGTGTGCAAGGTCATTTTTGTGTTCATAAAATAACCCTGACGATTAGCAAATGTATTTTTATAAATATTAATTTTATTTATTTATTATGTTATTATATTCGTGCGTCTGACGTCTGGTCTGAGCTTATTATATTTATTTTACTTGTACCACAGCCGCGCGTATTAATTAAACAAAAACCGTATTTACTAAATTGTAATGAATTTACCGATATTATTAAACGGTCCATAAAAGTTTTAGAGATTACAAATCAATTTCAATTCATTAGTTGAAGTCTGCATTTCGCTGTTTTTAATTCAACACATAGATTAACTATGGACACTTTTGTTAACTGTTATACTCATCACCATCGACCCATTAATGTCCCACTGCTGGGCACGGGTCTTCTCTCAGAGACGAGAGAGTTTAGGCCATAGTCCACCACACTGGCCAAGTGCGGATTGTGGATAAAACTATATTTAAACATGTTAAAATTTGATCTACCGAATGTTATTTGTGTTCGTTACATGCATTTATTAATACCAATACCAGCTCTGTTATTAAACGAATCCGTAGATATCCATAATGATATGATGAATTGAATCCATAAATATAGATTTCTATCACAATAAAAATCAATAAAACTTGTTTTGCGAACTTGTTAACCCGTCTACTTTTTTCCTATTAAGGATGGCGCAAAATCGAAATTCAAATCGGGTAATCCAATCAGTCTCTCGACGAGACAATCTGAAGTTGGATTTCCCTCCAAAAAACCCTTTTGTTCAAACAACGTGCCACGAGCAAATGTCACAACCCTTCGTGACAGGCTTGTTGGGTATTCACTCGGGATACGAAGTTTGTGTTACGTACTGGGGCTTGAAAAAGCAGCGTACAAAACGTCGACATTTTTTTTTGTCAAATATTGACGTCCAATTTTCTTTAGCTATGTTTTAAATTATTTTTACAGTTAAACGCAGTGCGATGGTGGTAGACTTATGTCGACGGCTCGCCTGCGGCGGCACCACCGCTGTGCCTATTTCTGCCGTAAAGCAGCAGCGTAAGCGTTGCTGTGTTTCGGTTTGAAGGGTGTAGTTAGGCTGAATACACTGGACAGGAGGCATTCCAACTTAGTCTACAAGAGTAGCAACGCATACACGTTCGAACTCAGATAAGACTTCTGTCCTAGTTGAGATTGTATGAGTATGTCCATGGGCTGCGGTGACCACTCAACATCAGTTTGCCTGCAAGCTCGTATGCTACTCCTTTACAATAAGAATAAGAAATTCGTATTTGTTTATCTATCCGATGGCAGTTTTATAATTCGATCTCACTTATTTAAAATTAACTGAGTCTTTCCAGAGCTTCATTATTTAATTATTGATGGCTGGGCCTGCGTGCGTGTTCTATAATTTTAAAATAACCTTTCCGTAAGAAAAACTCGAATATTGAGGTGGAAAAGTGAACGAATGCGTATGATAAAAATATCTCACAATTTATAGTGTTAAACAGATTATAAATTACAACAACATAAACATTGAAACACGAACAATTATAAGTGACAGTATTATAATTCTATTGCTTATGTATGCTATATTGCAATAAAATAAAATAAAACAAAAAAAGTTGCGTTTCGCACTTACAGTGCGTTATAAAATAAAATTTGCATGGCGCTCCCCAAGAAACTGTTGGAGACTTAAAATTTAGTAAATTTACTAAATCTAGGCTTTAACTGAATCGCTGTTCGCTCCAGACAGCGCAATATCATAGACTAATCAGTTGTATTATCAGACGTGGCACTACAGACAACAGATTAAATTTTGTTGGCTTCCACGATCATTGTCGATCGTAATTGTTCCACTAGTGATTAGAGAATCTCTCAGAGACTAGAGACAACTCTCAAGCACGCAATTAATTTCAAGAACGTACATAATTTTGAAATATTGCTATTTTTTAGCTTCCACAATACGGATTGTGAAAATGTGTGTACAATTTATAAATAATTCGGATAACACCAGTGATCGCAACATGCGTTAAATACCCTTGTAAATTTAATAAATGACTTCTCTTCAGATATATATATATAATCATTATACATAAACTCCCATTGACACAATATACCTACTCACATAAACTTACACACACTCAAAATACCCTTCCTCAGATGCTCAACCAGATATCTAGATTATGTAACATACAGATATTATTGTTTTAATGTGTAACATTATCTCATCTCTTTATAAATAGTAAGTTGTTTCGCTGTAATCTGGCATAAACTATGTTTATATTGTTGTAGTACTTCCTCCATGTTTTCAGGCTGGGGTTAAACGGCTGCAACACAGTTTTTTAACTGTAGCAGTTGTTTACTTCATATGTCATTCTGTAATCTTGTAAAAAAATCAATATTAATCTTTAAAAATACTTACAAGTATTTAAATATTTTGTTACGTTGTAGGCATTGAAGTACTTATAAGATCGAATAGAATAATACTGTTCCAAACCAATCTTTGTAGAGTTTTGCATTTTACCTTAATATTTGTTTTGTGTGGGTGTAGACAAATTGATTCGCGAATTCGATTTGCACGTGGAACGTCTCGATAAATACAAATGTTTGTGCATCAGTTGATAAGATGTACTTAGTTTCTCTTACGAGTATTATGTGTTTAACGTTAGAATTTTGACGACCCGTATGGCGACGTGGTGAACGTGCGGTCTGCGGTTGCAGGGTACTGGGTTCGATTCCCAGCGGGACGGAAATTTGAATGATGAATTTAGATTTCTGTAATCTAAGTTCTCGACAATCGCAACTGTCGAGTTTTAATGTAAACGAATTTCAGTACGGATTCTGCTTTCGAATTTATAAACTGCTCTTACATAACAGCACTACTGAGTACTGATCGCTGTTCAGCGATGAAAGGGAAGCCCGTACCACGCTGGCAAAATGCGGATTGGTAAACTTCATATGCCTTTAAGAACCCTCCTGCATTCCTTCCGATGTTTTCCTTCACTGATAAAGCAAGTAATAATTAATACTAATGTACTATATGTACATATCAAGGAAAAAATAATAAGAAATACTTCGCCGTGATTTCTTAATCACGGCGAAGTATTTCTTGCCGGTCTGCTCGTTCGTAGGGTTGTAGGTTCGATTCCCAGCTGACGAGGAATTTCAATGATGAATTCCGATTTCTGTACCTGATCTGGGCGTTGTGTGCTTATTTCTGCGTGTGTCCATGACACCCACGACACAGGGAATTCTATTGTTGGACTATGAGTGTGAGTGAAGTGTTATCATAATTTTTTTTTAAATAACTTCAAAAAATTAGAGGTTTGTGCTGGGATTTGAATCTGAACCCACCGTAACGGGAGGGCGACGTTAAACCACTAGCCTATCACTGCTTTTTCATCAATAGTATCAATTGATTTCTAGGGGTTATTTTAATATACCATCATTTAACCCCACTATAAACTACTGGCCCAACTAGTTTTGTAGGCGACATTTGTAACAAATTGCATATTGAATCATCATTTAAATATTTTAAATGTCTATGCAAAGAAACAGAACTGGGCAAATATGAGAGTAAGCGAAGTGGTCACATTTGGCCGACCCTTTGTACATTTGTTTATTAAATTAATGTCCATATTTGCATGACTTTGTCTTCACAAGAGCTTTTGCAACGTATGTAAATTTGCACACACGATTTTGGACCTTATGTGCCATGGCGAACGACATATAGTTGTACCGGCTGTACATACGTGATGACATTTCCGCATGTGAATATTTCGTTTGACGCAAGTGTCTCTCGTGACAAAGGTGCCTTGTTTTAAAATAACAAAGATATGTCGTTCGGAGAGTATTCGAGATTTGCTTTTTGAATTTTAATTTTGTACCCTCTCGCCGTAGAGCGTTGTATGTTTTTGGTTTTATAATTGTTTGTTCTCTGCTGTGAAATTGACGACCCGTATGGCGCAGTGGTCACAGTACTGGTCTGCCGTTCGGAGGGTCGTCGGTTCGATTCGCAACGGGCAGAAATTTTAATTATGAACTAGCTGTGCCCGCGACTTCGTCCGCGTTTGAGTTTAACAAAAGTTCGCAGATTTTACAAAAAATTATTCATTCTGTATTTCGCGTATAGAAATAACTATGCTAATTTTAATGAAATTCTTCTATTTTGTGTGCGCTCGGTACTAAACAGTATTTGGACATTGCAACATTACTTTATTTTTAATTTATATAATAGTAAAAGTAAGTAAACTAAAATAAAAGTAGCTTGAGTTACTCCTTATTACATCAGCGATCTGTTAGTGAAAGCCCCGTCAAAATCGGTTGCCGTTCCAGAGATTTGCCGGAACAAGCAGACTGACAGACAGACAAAAATTGTAAAAAAATGTTCTTTTGGTGTATGTGCCGTGTATACAAACATATGCATTTAGCAATTTTAAACCAATTTTATTTATTTGTATAGATTTTAATTTCTGTAACCCCCAGACGGTTTGTGTTCGTGTTTCTGTGTGTGTCCATGGCACGCACCACACAGGTAATATTAGTGTGGGCGTGGGACTATGAGAGTGAAGCGTTTTTTTTTCCTACGAAAATGACGCTGGCGGAGGACTATGTGACATTTGGCACAGTTAAAGTTTATATGGAGAAAGCGAATATTTTTACATAATAATAACAACGCGTTAGAAAAACATTAAATTAATAACAAAAACACTACACACGCTACCACAGTCGCACAGAGTAGATATTATCGCCATTTAAATTTGAAATGTCAGATTGACCGAACGACAACTCGAATGTGATTTTTTTTCGATTTCCAATGTTCTGTTTTCAATAGTCTGTGGAGTGCATTTTTTTTTGTTAATGCAAATGAGCATGCAGGCCTTTTGATGGTGGTAGAGTCTTATGGCAAAGACTCGCCTGCGGCGGCACCACCGCTACACCTATTTCTGCCGTAAAGCA
>DWKW01002530.1:0-10932 GCA_018250115.1 Doberes anticus
TTACGACCATACAGATATTTTATGAGGTCAACTCGACGGACTGTTAAGATATGTAAATGTTAATAGCCATAGATGTAATATACCGAATTATAAGATATCGCTGCAAGAAAAATACCACTTTCCGCTCTTACGACTCTTCAACGCATCTGCTACATTTTATACAATATCTTTCTTGATAGAAATTTTATTAAACTTTCAAACGCCCAAATTATTGTGTTGCTCAATTGCCCAGCAGTGGGTAATGGAATGATGATGATGATGATGATGTATTCGTTTAGCGATATGTTCGTACCAAGACCGGTAGAATAGAATCAAAGACTATCTTTGACATATTTAGTAGATTCGCGTTGTCATAGAGGCAAGGCCTTTTTTATCTTGTATGCGACGACAGTGTCCCGGGTTGTAGTCTAGTTGTAACACACTATACGATTATACGTGAGTGAAAGCCTAGTTAAGCATCTCGACCCTACTACGATGGGTCGAGGTTCAAACACCGGCAGACACCGCAATTTCTCAAAATATTGTCTATTCAAAATAATTGTGCGAAGATATGTGCGTATTTTACATTAATTATCACTCGCTTTAACGGCGAAGGAAAGGAGACGAAGGCGTGAGGAAACCGATAGGCATGCACTAAGAGTTATCCATAATGTCAAAGGAATGTAAAGTCCGCTACTTCCGCACTTGGCCAGCGTGGTGGACTATGTTCTAAACTCTCTCATCACGGGAATCAATCTCATAACACATAATTTGATAGTGGTGAAGTCTTATGTCGAAGGCTTACCTGCGGCGGCACCACCGTTGCACTTACATATTTCTACCGTAAAGCAGATGTGCCAGAACTGCTGTGGAAGTAAGTTTGGAAGGGTGTAGGATAGGCAGAAGACATTGGACAAGAGGCTTTCTAATTTAGTCCTGAGGAGTAGCAACGCATCCACATGCTACTACAAATAGGACTTCTGTCCTAGTTGAGGTTTATAAATAAAGAATAATAGCGTTTCACACTCATAGCGCCACAGTAGGATTCAACCTGTGTCGTGGGTGCCATGGACACACACATAAACAACCACACAAATACCCAGACCAGGTACAGAAATCTAAATTCATCATTCAAATTTCTGCCCGCTGGGAATCGAACCCAGGTCCCTCCAAACTACAGACCGGCATGTTGGCTGTTTTGTACGGATGTTTTAATTCATGAGTTAATTTTTTGTTTTTTTTTGCTTTTCAGCAATACTACTACGGGGAAACCAAATAAACATCGCATTCATCGTAAAGGAAGCGTCCCGATGATGGATATCGTGGTAATAAAAAAATAAATACATCGCGGTCTACCAAAAAAAACCCCAGATTTTAAAAAGTCACTTTTAAAATCTGAAGAACACACGAGTTAGAAGAACACCTACATGAAGAACAGGTTAATTTTGTGATAGATATATAAGTAGGTATCGTTATTGGCACGTCTCTTAATAAAATAACAAGAAATATTCATTGATTAAAATTTAAATTTGAAATGAATTCTAAATGGGCAACAGTGTATCTTGAAAAAAATAATTCCTAACAAAGTTTTTATAAAGTACAATCAGCCCAATCTTCAGAAAAGTTTTATTCGCGCATTAATAGTAATATTCAGTAGCGCCATAACGGAACTACTCCGATTTTTTATTCACACAACTTCCATTATCAGGAACAATTATAATAATGAAACTACTACAAATAAATTCATTCGAATGTTTGAAATATAATTTATTTACAAAAAAATATATTTTGTTTTTAATGGGTTCATAACAGTAAACGAACATTTCTGAAATCCTAAATTTCGTTAGAAATTTTTAAGTTGTTTTTTCTGAATGACGTTAACCTGTAATACGTACAACATAGTATATATATGAAGTATATGTATATATATGCATATAAAAAGTTCTATTATTATAATTATCTATTGGAAACCTTATAATATACAGATATTCAATTGAATATAACGAGTAGGTACAGTTTACTTTATGTACAGTGTATGTATGTTTGTGTACAGTTTTAATTTATGCACTTGCATCAGGGTATATAACGCTGTCTCCATCGTGCTGTATAATTATAAATACAAATATTCGGTCGCAAAAAACTTGCAATTATTGTCGATGACGATTTGGTATACTAAGGTCTAACTAGGCCCTTAAGAGTTGCTAGTTCCATCAGTGCCTCTGTGACCGCTTTGCAATAGAAAGATAATTAATAAAGATTGATAAACTGAGACATCAGACATTCCAACTCAGTTATCTAGAGTTGCAACGCATACTATAATTCCCCGTACCGCAGTCCAAGTACATACAGAAAGACAAGAGCACGTACAGAAACATAAATAGAAATTTGTCATTCAAATAGTCCTGCATAATTATTGTTCTACGAAGGACCACTTACAATAACGGTCCAAGACTACTTTTAAGACGAAGCGAGATTAAACAACGAAGTCTCCCTTGTGTATGTCTAAAACCAATTATGCGTGCAGAGATGGATAATTTCGAGAACTTCGTCAGTTTTTCACTAATTTATTTATTACAACATCTACCTCGTAAGTTAGCTAAGAGGGTAGCGGGATCTGGTGGTTGGAGCGACCGCTGCGTTTTTTATTATATTTATTATTATAGTCCTCGTCGCCAAAGAACATCAACATAATGAATTTTTAAATCCTAAGCCAACGCAGACAAAGCAGCGGCTGTGAGCTCATTAACATAATGTCAATTTATTGAAAATTGAAACGAAAATATAATGTAAAAATCGATCAAATTGCAAAAATTCAATACAACGGTAAAAGTTCCTTTTATACGCACATCAAGAGCGTATAAATGTTTACGTGTTTTCATTAATTAATTATATATTTATGATTATGTACTCTTGGTGATGCTGTAAGATTCGAACCCTTGCGTTTATTTTGCTAAATTCGTTTAACGGTATGGGTTTATTTTTATTTTAAACGACTGACATCGAGTGGTAACTGCAGCCCATCGACATCAACATCCAACCTTAAATAGGCCGTGAGATATTTTGTATCTCCCACTAGACAACTTGGGGGCCGTTCATTCAATACGTCACGTTGAATTTCGCTTTCTTTGCTCCCCCCCCCCTACCATTTTCCCTCCGTAGTCACGCTGCGTCCACTTTCTGTGACCCTATAGATATTACGTCACAAAAACTAAATACACCCCCACCCTCCAAATACTATGCGATTAATTGTTAACATGTTTCAATATTTAAATAAATTAATAAAAATTTCCATTAACGATCTATATATAATTTTTCTTCTTTATCTGAAGGCCAAGGAGTCTTTGAATGCTCCGAAAGTTCTATAATCGGTATAGCTGTATCTTCTTCTATTTCCTCTACTGAGAGATAAATTGAGGTGGAATTTTTTCATGAACTGCGAACATCCCTTTGTCCTGTTCACTCCTTTTGTCTGCGAAAGTATTTTATGAACGACCCCTTGTCATGAAGGTGCCAAATTGAACTGTAATGTAAATAGTTTTGAAATAATAGTAATACTCTAACTTAATGTATGAATGTCACTAGTTTGGAACTCTGCATTATTGTACTCATTGAAAGATAAATTCTTTAAAAATATGCATTATGATAAAATGCTTATGCATTTGACGACGAAAGACTATTGTGGTTTATTTATATCGATTATTTTAGTAATGTTAATATTTATAATACGTAAATATGTAAATTATATTGTAATTTCATTGCATAATAAATTCATTTCAAATGTACAATTTGTTTCAATGTTACCCCCATTATCGTATTAAAACGCTGTTCTTAATTTATTTTTTATTTCTTTCCAAAGATAGCAAATGTGCCTGCCACCTGATGTTGAGTGGTCACTCCAGCCCATGGTAACCCACGTCGAATCTCAAATAGCACTAAAGTTCTATCCTATTCTAAATATTTGCTTTGCTAATCTTTAAGAGTTTTTTCTTAAATAGAAAATAGTACATACCTAATCCACTGAATTTTAAATTGTTTACGTCCAGTGTCATATTTGTCGAATTATACAAATTTACTCTAAATCGTATTTCTGAAAAATTATTATGTACTTATATACAATTGGTAATTAGTATTTGATATTACTAATTAATTATCATTTACTTTAACTGTAAATGAAATTCTCGTGGAAAAACCTACATAGGTAATGTTTTCACGGGCATCTGAAGGCCGCCAATGCGCACTTCCTTAGCGTGGTGAACTATTTCCTATATCACTGATCTGGGATAGGAAACCCGTGTCCACTAGTGGGATAGTAATGGGTAGACAGGATCCAAAACTAATTTTTCAAGCGAATCATTTCATCATCATCAGTAACCTTCTAAATCAATCAATCAAATCAATCAAAAATCTTCTAAATTTCAACAGGTTTTTGAGATTTTGATGCAGGTTTCCTCACGATTTTCTCCTTCATAGTAAAAATAAATTCTTATTTATTCCTCATACCCAACACTTACCAACAGGACATATTATTTTTCAACAATGCAATATACTGAAAATTTGTACACCGTCATTTACCCTATTGCAACATATTTACATAAATAATGCGAGCAGATAGCTATCTACCTATATCAACACAGAAATTCCTTCCTTAGACAATTTTTTTGTTTGAAAAACCATAAAAAAAAAAATCAAAAAAGCTGAGTACGATATCAATAATACTGAATACTGTATTGTATTAATATGTTTTGTTTTGTTTCGAAAATAATTTCATTGTTTATTTTCGAATGTTTTTTAGGGTTAGTTTATTCTGATTGTTGCATTCAACAGAGCGAAGCGCGGCCGGATTTAGCTCGTACTTATGCTTGTAATAGAGTAAAATTTGAAATGAAACACATTTTTACGTAACTGTAATATTATTAAACTATTCAACAATTCAGTACATTCTAGGGCCTTATAAGTAGTTCGATCACGTTTTGTCCGTAGTCGTGGAGTCTGAGACACCGGGGACTCTCCGATTGAAGGTCGCCCACTTTACCCACGAGCCAGAATGTCTCCATTGTGCCCTTCCCCTGTAAAAGCAGAATTCAGTTCAATTTATTCCGATGTAAACGTTCATTAGGACCAAGTAGGGGTAAGTTAGGGAACGGTCTTCCTCCTGAGTCATTTCCGAGAAACAAACCTAACGAACAAGCAGACGGGCCACACAACCGTAAGTGGTCAGCGATGGATACGATACCAGAGGTACAGCCGGAGCATCACCAACCTTGGAGAAGCTCCCCTTTCAAACCGGCCATGCGTTGTAAACTACTTTGGTGTTGCCATAATGTGACCCGACTACCTGGTTGCTTAGGTTTATAATATACAATTAATAATAATAATAAAAAAATCTGTTTTCTTTATTTTTTGCAACCAATACTCTCAGGCATGCAGGTTTCCTCACGATGTTTTTCTTCATCGCTAAAGCGAGTGATAGTTGTTTTCTAATACGCACATAATTTAGAAACAATTATAAATGAAAATTTCTAAATTTAGAAGTGTGTGCCGCGATTTGAACCACCACTCACCGGAACGGGTAGTTAAGATTCTTAACTGCTAGGCTATTACTCACTACATACACTCTACATGCACTCACTACATACATTTACTACACTTAAATTGCGATTTTCTGACATGCCAAATTATTTTGAAAATGGAGCAATGGATAGGCAATACAATAATTACTAAGCGACTTTACTGATATGATTTATAGATATACATACGTAATTCAAAATCGATATATTTTTCAATCCACACTTTTTCAGTGCGTTTTTTTCAGTGCGCGTTTTCAGTGCTGATATGGCCTACCCCCGATTATAGGCGTTGATTGCCTTGTAAGCACCTTATCATATATTTGTGGTGTAACTATTGCGCCTAATTGGTGTAATGTAATCACCTAATAATTGCAATACATAAATGTGTATAATTCATCCCTTTGCTTAACTGTAAGTTGTTGGACAGTCAGCCATTGGATAATAGCTGACTGTCCAACGCTAACTGTCCAACTGCCCAGCAGTGGTAATCATCCCACGGGTCTTCTCTCAGAGATGAGAGAGTTTAGGCCACAGGACAGTGAATGGGTCAATAATACTTACAGCAACATCGATAAAACCTCTTGATTCCACCAAGTAGTTGCCAATTTCGTCTAACGCTTCCTTCGTTGTCTGCGAAATGTGGATTTTCATAGCTGAAATGTCAATAAATATGTTAAGAAGCAATATGGCTGATCTAGTTTGGCTAGAATACTGTTAGATATAAATTTTTACATCACTATTTTATTTATTTTAAATTTGGAACGTAATTATTATGGTAAAAAACTTCTTTCTTTTTCCCGCCATTTCACATATTTTTTTTAATGTTTATTATCGAATTACAATATGGAATGGGGTGTTAAAGAAAATAGGATTGCAGTGATTTCCTTAAACAAAAAACATAGGTATGGGGCCCTCGTTCATTTTTAAGACACTTTAAAAACTTCCTATTCGCCATATGTTCGTTTATCGTAGTGTCGACAAATACTTGGTGTATTTGTCTTGGTGTAGTTCCTCTGTCGAACACAACAAAAGATCGGGCATCGGCCGCGTGCCGTTACAACTGCAAAGGCTATTTGCCGCCGAATGCACAGAAAAATCCTCTTTACTGATATTTTTTTTTACAATTGGAAAGCACTACAACAAGCCAAATGACAAAGTGTACTAAAGCAGTTCTAAGTTTTAAAGAAGCCTGTGACAGTGATGGTTAGTTGCGGGATGTCTTGTCAAGGAGTCACAAAGCTTCATTACTATTAAAAAGGTGTGAAGACTGCAGCCAAACTATATCAAGAGACCGTGTTGTGAAGCCTCTCAGCAATACGCTTTTAAAAAATGTACCGTCGACTTTCCAGCAGAACTCTACGAACACAAGACACGAACTACCCAAGTCTGGCTCGAAACCAACGTTTCGGACTACATTATAGCTGAAGAATGACCCTCCTCTAGCTTAGATCTGAACCGCTTGGTCTACACATTATGGTCAGTTTTAGAGGACATTTCCAGTTCTAAACGACACGCCGACATTGAGTCTCTTAAGAAATCTCTGGAGCAAGCAGTGGCTAAATTTCCCATGGAATCAGCTTACTACGATGAGACTCCTATCTGAGGTTGTAAGTGGACGCGTTGCTACTCCAGAGGACTAAGTTGGAATGTCTCAACCTAAAAACCTAAACACAGCAATTCTCACACTGCTGCTTCACGGCAGAAATAGGTGCGACGGTGGTGCCTCCGCAGGCGAGCCTTCCATCTACCATCAAACTTGGCAATACTCGATCAATCACACCTTCTCCCGTGCTCTCCATTCGACTTGCGGTGTTGATAGTGTCCCCGAAGAGGCAGTACCGGGGCATCGTTGTCCCGACAACTCCGGCCACGCACGGCCCCGTATTGATCCCGGCACGGATCCGTAGCGATTCCTGCGGCCGGTGTGGAATCTTCGCGCCCTCCAGACTGCGCATTAAAGACAGCGACATGTCCGCTATTTCTGATGCGTGCCGGTTGCCTGGAAGGAAGGACGTTATGTAAATATACACGATAGGCCATTGAAGTTCCTACTTAAAAAAAAAAATATGTTGTAAACCTGGCAAACAGACATACGGGCCCATGCCATGCCAGGCACCCGCCAGTGCGTTCCCGGCCTTGAAGGAGGGCTATTTTAGCGCCTTTCTTGAAGTACCCCATGTCATAGCGCCCCGGAAATGCCACAGAAGGAAGATTGGAATAAAGTAGCAAACGAGCATACAGGCCACCTTATGTTAAGTGATCACTGTAGAACATGGACATCCACATCCAATCTCAAATAGGTCGGCAGTCCTATCTCAGGTTGCATGTGGATCTTCTCTTGAGGAGTAAGTTGGAATGCCTCCTGTCCAGTGTATTTTGTCTTCTGCCATATGTATACTTCAGAAAACTATTGAAAAACATTACATAAATACACCAAATGCATCTACTCTCGATTACACAACTATATGAATACTGCCCGTTAGTGATTCAATATTTATATTCGAGTAACTTCGGTTTAAAGATCTTTATTTCTCATTGAGATACATATCACTTACATGAGAACATTAATTAAAAACACATTTTATGATAACCCGGTGTGGGTAGTTATGCATTACAAGTAAGTATTCGTAATTCGCATTTATAATATTAGTAAAAATGGGAATATGCTCAAACTCGTAACTCCTAAAACGCTAATCTGGACAATCCTGTCTGAATGTATATATTGTGCTTGTTAGGCAAATAAATCATTTGGCAGAAAAGTGTAATACTATTTCAATATTTTGACAAAAATATTCACATTTCGCTGTGCAGTTGTTGAAAAACTCCAAAGACGACGGAAGCAGAAACATCAGAAATGCAACTAGCATCGCCACGGCGGAGTCTTGAATACTGAAATTGGAAATTGAAATGTAATTTAACATTCAAAGTAATAAAAAGTTTAAAATTTAATTTACTAAGTTTGATGTGAGTGGAATTTTGTTACAGTTTCATTAAAAATAATATTAATTAATCGGTGATAGCTTAGTGGTTAAGATTTTCGACCTCCTGCTTTGTTGGGTCGGAGTTCAAATCCCGGCAAGCACCTCTAAATTTCGATACTGATATTTAAAATTGTTTCTTAATTAGGTGTGTGTTAGAAATTAATGATCACTCGCTTTGATGGTGAAGGAAAACATCTTGAAGAAACTGCCAAAATGTTCTCAAAGACATGTGAAAACCGCTAATCCGCACATGGCCAGCGTGATGGACTATGGCATAAACTTTCTCATCTCTGATAGGAGGCCCGTGCCCAGCAGTGGTACAACGATGGATTGATGACGAATCGGTCGATTACTACATATGATTATTTCGGTGTCTCTGAAGCAATAAATGGAGTGTACGGCGTTGCGTCGACCTGATAGTAAGGGATAGTCTAGGATAGTAATGCGGCCTGCGACCAAGTCAAGAGTCAAGATGTGTTCTGTGTCCTAACCTAGCTCCTTTTCTAGGACTGGAGCAATCACACTATTAAATTTCATAAAAATTCGTTTACCACATGCCTGATTGAGTAACAAACATTGAGTTATTCAACCATCCACATAGACGTACATCCTGACAAGCTTTCGCATTTTCAATTTTTATACGTAAGCAGTAGGATTAATTTTTAATTAAATAAAGATATGAAAAAAACCAGCAGTCCTTACACTTATCTGAGCTGACTTTTATTAAATTTTATTTAATAATAATATGTTACTTACAATTTATAGTTATTTATGCCATAATAATCTGCAATTCTATCTCCCCAACCGGAAAATACTTCCGGAGATCTGCTGAAGAATAACACAATGGCTCCACTGAATAAAATTATAACCATCTGAAATATTAAAAAACTTTATTAGTAATTAAATAAATATATCCACTCGGTTTTTTTTTGGGGTCAAATTAAAAGTTCCTGCAGTTCAATCTACAAAAGCAAATAGGAATAATAATAGACCTTAATTATTGGATAATAACATTATTTATGTTTTTCTTTTTTTTGTTTTATGCTTTGACAGAATAAAAAACGAGTATGCGGGCCTCCTGATGTTATGTGGTCATTGTAGCCCATGGAAATCCACATCAAACTTAAACTAGGACCAAAGTCCTATCTGAGATTGTAAATCGATGTGTTGCATTGAATATGAAATCTAATAAGATTATTAGGTAACGTATTTTAAAAATATGCAAAGAACTTTTCTGCAGGAAAATGATTAATATTTACTTACTACTTCCCAAAAAGTGATTCTCCCCAATTTCTTCCAATCCTCGTCCACTGCTTTTTTCGCTGCCTCAATACCGGAAAGAGGTATTTTTGTGCTTTCAGCTACTTTGCTTTTTGGTCTGAAATCATGTGTTACACAACGGAAGAACAGTTAATGAAAACGTAAAACCACGTAATACTTCTGAAAATCATTAAGCTCATAATCATTTAGCACTAATGTTTTTAAACTCAGCATACTTTTTGCGAAACTAAACATAGTTCGCTTTACCGTGCTATTACCGTGCGTACCGGAATAGTACAGAGTTATATCAGAAAGTTCTCATAGGATGTTCACCGATCTACAATTCGTCATCATCATCAACCCATTATTGTCCTACAGCTGGGCACAAGTCTCCGAGATGTGAAGGTTTTGGCCCTAATCTATAACGCTGGCCAAGAGCAGATTGGCAGACGTCAAATACCTTTTACACCGTTAAAGCAAGTGATAATTAAGTTATAATAAGCACAACTTTCGAACAATAAGATGTACATCCCAGGTAATCCCAGCGGAATTGAACCTCGATCCACCGAAGTGGGAACTCGAGGTTCTTAACCACTAAGCACACTACTGAAATCTAAAATTGGCCAGCGTGAATGCTGCGGCTGAACCGTTATCATCTTTGAGAGGGAGATCTGTATCTAGCAGACGAAATGCTAATACGAAGATAAACTATCATTGGCTGCGATTTAACTACACTTCTACCCGGCTAAAATAACCATTTTAGTTGACCACTCGAGTATACGAAAGTGTATATTACAGACGGGTCAAGCTGCGGGTCAACTAATCTTATTTCAAACAAAGTCATATACAATACATATACCGACATATTGTCAATACACTTTATTTTTTAATAGTTTGGGTTCATAGATCACTGATTCACTATCATCATCAACAACCTATTACTCTCCCAGCGCTGGGCACGGATCTCCTCTCAGCTATTAGTGACTTTAGGCCACAGTCCACCATGCTAGCCAGATGCGGATGGGAGGAATAGTAACTAAATATTGAACAATTATTCAGAAATATCTTTTATATACAGACACAACACCATTATTATTTTATAGTTAAATTAAAGACAGAATTATGACTATTTACCATAAAAATCC
>DWKW01002531.1:0-10932 GCA_018250115.1 Doberes anticus
TTACTTAACTTGTTTCAATACATTTGACGCTTGTATGTAGCTCAAAGCGAACTTGCTTGGAGCGTCGAAGATTGCGACATTCTGGTTGGATCCTAGAGATGACCTTAAAATACTATAAATGGACTAGTTCTAAAACAACTACAAACTTTTTAAAATACTCATATACAAACTTATTTTAACCTTAAAAAAAAGTAATTATGATTAATTTATTGAACATATCTATTGGATGTCGTTTTTCCGACAAATCTTTAGTAACTTGCTGCACGACTATGGTAACTTATAACGAGGTGACTGCATATGAACAGTTTTGCATGCAGTACGTTTTATGGCCTTACTTAAGCTAATTTCCTGGAATATATGAAAGTCGTTCGTTCACCGAAGCAATTAATGACAGCGTTAGTATAATTTATATATAATTACTATATGGATCTTGATTTCCGATCGATAAATAACTAGGCTCATTGTTACTGCAAGTTTTCACACAAACACAATGTTAGTAAAAGTAAGGTAACTTACCTAACGGTTCGATTGATCAGCTTATACTTTATCTGTTACAATTAAATCGAATTCCTTTAAACAAAGTACACGCGGAAAGTTTCCTTTCCGAATTCGAACAATTTAATTTTTTTTTCAAGATTTCAACAGTTTTTTCAAGAGTTTTTTTTTTATTGTAGAGTAGTAACAAATGAGCATGCTGGCCACGTGATGTGAAGTGATCACTACCGCCCTTGGACATCCGCATCCAACCTCAAATAGGTCGGAAGTCTTATCTGAGGTCGTACGCGGATGTTTACTACTCCTGAGGTTTAAGTTGGAATGCCTCCTGTCCAGTTTATTCTGCCTAAACCCCCGACTCTACCACTATTGTTCTCAAAAAATAGTCTCCGAACAAGTACAATATTTTTTTATCACAGTGTGTAATTTTGTTCGTGTTTTTAGAGTATATTGAACTGACAGAAACCAACCATGTAATTTAAGTACAAATAAATGTCCTCGCAATTATGCTCTTACGTCATATCCAGGTTTTAATTCGTTCCCACGACTAGACAAAAAGGACGTAGCAGTGAAACAGCGACTGTTTTTATATTTACTGATTTGCGGAGTGTTTAGCACTAAATCAATGGTCAGCAGTTCCCCTGTGCGGTGTAGATCTGTATCACTTCCGGCCGCGCCGCCGCGCGCCACATACTCGTAATTACTCATTACCAGCCGTTTTAGACCTTTTGTCCACGGCTAGCAGTGTCATTGGCGCCCGTAAACGATCGCTAAAGCCAACCAACCATATGAAATATTTTAAAACATGCTAATGAATATTGGTTTTTTATGTATCAAAAGTATCAGAGATATCAAAATAGCAGACCTGATGTTAAGTGGTCACTGCAACACATGGACGTCCACGTCAAACTCAAAATATAATCGAATTCCAAACTGAGTTCAAACGTTATTGTTACTCTGAGTACTAAGTTGGTTAAGCCTTATGACTCAGTCAATTACTTAGTCTCAGTATAGCGTCCCTTTAAACAGAAACGAAAAGTAGATGTTTTTCAACATAATACAAAAAAGATGTTTTTCTTTATGTAGGCATAATGTTCACAATAGCAATATGAAATGCATCAACACGTACTTCGGCAGCGTGGTGACTATGGGTGAAAACCTTTTTATATCTTTTAGGAAATCCTGCTCAACAATGGCACTGAAATGACTTGTTGATTTTATTAT
This sequence comes from Doberes anticus, assembly GCA_018250115.1. Classification (NCBI taxonomy): domain Eukaryota; kingdom Metazoa; phylum Arthropoda; class Insecta; order Lepidoptera; family Hesperiidae; genus Doberes; species Doberes anticus. The sequence continues at coordinate 1,720 of DWKW01002531.1, forward strand.
GACCATGAAGACTTTGACTATCAGTAAAACAATTTAGATTTTTGTAAATTTTTTAGTATTTAAACAATTATACATCAAATCTAAAATAATATTTAGAAATACATGGTTATGAAAGCAGTAAAGATAACTGTAGTACCCATGACACCATTTTTGGCCACAATAATCAAAGGCAAAGGTTTTATACAAAAATATATATAAAAATACATGATTTTGAAGACTTTAACATTTAGAGGTTCATGACCTATCAAAACGACTGGAATGTAACGTGTTACCGTTTTCACAGCACCAGTTAAATCAATTTATTCATGAATAGAGTTTGAGCCAATTGTTTATCGCTCGTTTTCCCGTCATAATACGTAATTAAGCAGCAGTCCGATTTGAATAGCAAAACGAAGCAATTTTTATTTTACACGAACGCGATAGTATCGTCGGCATAATTAACCGTACCGTTTAGTCGCGCCCGTAAACGATTCCAGAACGAGTTAGTACACGCTATAACGCAAGTTGTGAAGCTAAAAAATTTATGATTTTCTCTTTAAACATATGAATTTTCTACCTCCTTTGAAAAGGCTCGTTAGAAATGGACTTTTCGAGATATTTCACCAATTTTATAACGGTACGTGTATTTTTACAGTCAAATATTCCTACAAAACTTAATTTTAAGAAAATATACTGAAGATTCGTACACTCAAGGTTAATCGAAAAATAACTTCTGTTTTCTTCCAATCGCTGATGTTTTATTTTGTTTCGAAATAAAAAAAATATTACGATACATACAATAACAACGTTTTAATGCTTACAAAGTTGACGTAAAAAGTGTCGCGTAAGTTGTTATCCAGAAATATTACTTTTGAATGAAAATAACCTTTTTAATTTAAATAAGCATTGGATGGACTTTCATTACACTGTGTACATTGAAACATTCATTCGATTGTATCTACAGCTCGTGCATTAAAGTGCGCAATTTACTACACTATCCTGTACCTAAATGCCTGGAAAGTTACATTTTATGAGAATTGCCTATTGATATTTTAATTCCCTTTCCATCAAATGACACTATGTATTACGGTAAAGGTACGGTAAAAGTAATTGCTGCAATAGTTCATATTTAATAGACTTCAAACTTAAAATCAATATAATCAATATTCCATATTAAATGAGTCGCTTACAAAGTTGCAAGTTCGTGTTGATACCTACTGGGAAACATAGCGGTTACAATACCTAATAGAAAATAATGAAGACTATTTACACTTCCATGTTGATTTTCGTTTGGCCTGCTATTAAACAATCTTATCGTTCAAACAAACACCGAGGCTTAGTCATTTGCGTATTTGCAATCAGAATAAAATTATGTTTGCCACATTGATTGATTCACTTGATGCTGTTTTCGTTACGTGAGTTTATTTTGTAAAACGTGATAGTTATTACGTCACTTTTTTTGAATTACAATAAAATACTCGAAATTTCGATTTAAATTATAGATAATTGAATGATTAGGTACTACATAAATAATATATATTTTATTTCTGTCTTCGTCGCGTCGCTGTGACTTTATGATGGCTCAGCTCGATTACAAAATGGACGTGCTCTCCTGAAAAATAAACGTAGGATAAACCGGTAGGTACGTGAACGACGATTAATAATAAATAAAAATAATCATATCAACCGCAGGCAGATATTTTACCTTGATGTGTTTGCGAAATGCTACGGCAGTGCAATACTGTAGCTTTTTGTCAATCAAGAAGCGCGACTCTACCATTGTAGATTCGAATGGCACGATACGCAGGCAAAGAAGTTTTTTTATCGATATCTATTGAAACAGATATTTCACGTCTCCATCAAATCGCGTTTTCATCATCATTATGTCAAAATAAAGTCAACACCTGCAAAAACTAATTACATCTCACCTAATTTATTAACTCTGTTTACAAAAAAATCTCATATCAGATGGTCGCCGTATCAATAATGTCTTAGTTATATTTCCATAAAATCAATTAAATCAGTATAAAGCTTTCAAACAATGTATCGAGCCGGTCGGCATCGGCACAAGATTGTATCTGCCGCCGTAATTAGTCGTTTCATTTTAGTTGCGTTCTGTCGCGATAACTTCACTGCACGCTTGTATGCACTTTTTTTGTAATAAATTTGTATAGATTGATTTAATGGTCTTTATTTATGATGATGTAAAAATTTAGAATTTTTAAAATTTCAGAGCTACGTAATAAAAATACACAATATCTGTTTGTTCTCAAAAGCATGTTAAGTCCACAAATCCGTACTTGACTAGCGTGGTGGACTATTGCCTAAACCTTTTCATCTCTGAGAGAAGACCCTTGCCCACTGATGTGACTATAATGGGTTGATGATGATTATTATTTAAAATAAACTATCTAATCAATTATTTTTAATATGTATACAGGGGTATCACTTTAAAACTGTGCGCCATACTCATTTGCCTCATAAAAGAGAATAATATGTCATTTAAAAAATTTAATACAATCATGGTTTTCATGGTGCGAGCGCACACGCAACAATTTTGACAAGCAAATTGGATAATGCGCGGGAAACGCTATGGAATACATTTTAAACATTGTTCTGTCACAAACGGCCGATTGTCAGTGCTCTTTTCCAATTTTAATCCGCCATTTTTTAAATTATGGAAATGAAATGGACGTTTCGTGGTTAGCTACCTCCGGCTACATATAAACAGTGTAATGCCATTTCATTAATTCATAACATGTATGGTTATGTTTAAGATTGCACAAATACCTCAAATATTAAATTAATATTAAAATGCAGAACTTGATCTCGTGTTTGGTTTAACATTTAATCAATGCGATATGTTTGAAGTAATATTTTGTTAGCTACAAAATATTCTCAAACGATTACAACCGAAACGAAGTAAGCTCTTACCGATGTACAATGAACCGACGTAGGTTTAAAACGCCTCAGCCAGTAAACAGTAAATATCCATTATGCGGCTAACCTGTGTCAGTAATGAGGGCGATATCGCCGTTTTGTAGCGCGTAATCGCGATGTTATCGTTGCTCCCTTCCCCCGCGCCATCGACCGTGACCCCCGCACTGACCAAATGCTCAACTTGAGCTTATTCTAACAAATATCTAATGAGACAGCTTTAATTCCAACGACACCTTACAGCATAATCGAACGATGCTATCATTTTTTGTTCATTTAGAACCGTTGATGTCTAATTACGATTGTTTTTTTTTGTAGTGGATTAACAATGTGCACGTAGGCTACATGATTTTACGTGATCACTACAGTCCTTAGATATCGGCATCCAATCTAAAATAGGTCCGAGGTCCTATCTGAGGTCGTACGTCGATGTGTTTATAACTCCTGATGTCTAAGTTGGAATGCCGCTCGTCCAGTGTATTCCTCCTAACCACACCTTCAAACCGAAACATAGCAATGCTCACACTGCTGCTTTACGGCACCATTAGAAATTATCTTGATTCTGTTCTTGTATTATATATTGTTTCTGTGCTATTCTGTGGTATTCTGCAAGTATTGTATAATAATATATACTTCAATCATTCTATACTTCAAATCCGTCCTTTAACTTATAATGCATCTACGACTACCAACCTAGTACCATTAGCGTCTCCTGGCAGTAATTTTGTCTCAATAAACAGTCCCTGATAATATTTTTTCTTATTTATGACTGACGTACAGAATACGAAGCTAGCATAGTTTTAAACATACAGTTTTTTATTAATATTACTAAAAAAAATAAACTTACCTTTAAAATTGACTGGAAAACTATTTAAAAAAATAGTACGTGTAAGGTAAGGTAACAATGATAAGAAATAAGAAAGACCTCTAATTAGTAAATATTCTCAAATCTTGCATCAGCAGCCTATTATTGTCTCGGTGCTAGGATATCCACTCAGAGATGAGAGTATTTAGGTCATAGCCACCACGCTTGCCAAGCGCGGATCGGTAGATTTCACATGCCTTTCATGCCAGAATTCATAAGCATGCAGGTTTCCTCGTGATATTTTCAAATTAATTTCTAATACGCATATAATTAGAAGATACGCAATGCGTAAAAAAAATGAAATGCTAGTCGGGATTTGAACCCCGACTCACCGGATCAGAAGGTTGAGATACATAACCACTAGGCTACTCTGTTAGGCCTACTCTTCTTAGGCCTCTACTCTTAGGCCACTAGGTTAATCTTAGTATAAACACTTAGGGTACCTACTTATATAGTTCTACATTGTTCGTTACGTTCCTTAAAAGTCTGTATGATGATGTAATTAAAGAAAAGCAGTTAACCGAATAGCTCCAACAATGTCGCTAATATGTAAGCATTAATGCCCCAAGAACAATTGCTTCCCCACATGTTTTATGGCGCACTTAATTATTATACAGACTGGTTTTATTTTCGAGACTGAACGCATCAAAATTCGTTATGAATAATGAGGTTGGATTTTAAGCTTCGTTACATCTTGTCAGTTAAATGAGCTTTTATAAGAAAAAAGGTTTGTATGAACTGATTATAATTACAGACTTCGTTGAATATTTAATTAAGCATAAGATGTGGGCGTAAAACTTTTCTAGACAATCGCCACGACTTTTCGCTATTACAATTTCATATTTTTTACTATAACTATGGAGTAATTTTATTTATTCGATTCTTTATAAGCTTACCACTTAATGGATAGTTTTATATTAACGAAATATAATATATTAAATGTATCTTAATCGTCCCGTTCACAATTCAGTATCAAGAAACTGTTGTTTTGTTTTTTTTTTCGCACTAAAACTTTGCCATCGTCTTATGACTAATGACGACACGTATGACGTCGTGGTAAACGTGCGGTTTGCCGTTCCGAAGGTCCTGGTTTCGATTCCTAGCGGAGCATAAATTTGAATGACGAATTTAGATTTCTGTAATCTGTTCTGTGTGTGTTTCATGGTTAAATACAGGTGTGAAACGTTATTTATTTATTTAGCATTCTATTGCAAGACAATTCAGGTCGTCGTTTGATGCTATTTACTGTTTTACTATATATAGTATTGCCCTATAGGGCGAACACTCCCCTTGTCAAATCAGACTAGACAAAGCCCGAGTTAACGAATACAATCTATGCTAAATACGCGTCGATCGGACTCCATGGTAGGACGCACAATCAGAATCTGTTACATTCATAAATTAATTTGTTTCTATCACTATGTTACACCACGAGGTGGGATTAGGCCATAGTCATAGCAATAAGACAAAATATTTGTGTATTGTATAGATCTTATATATACTATGACAAAATCATGATGATTACGTAAAAGTACTCTCTCGTCTCTGAGAGAAGACCTATGCCCAGCAGTGGGACGATAATGGGTTGATGATGATGATGACGTAAAAGTATATAATAATAAAATGTATTAAAATGTGGTAAGGCTGAGATCGGATACACGGAGTTTGGATTTTTTTTCAATAAATAAGTATTGTAACAATAACTTGGAATAATGTGTTTTGAGTTCACAGTACTAGTAGACTTATCTCAGAACTACAAGCGCGGAACGGTAAAAATTGTAACAAACTTAACGGTTAAGTTTATTATTTGCTGATAGAGTCTTATATCGAAGGCTCCCCTGCGGTGGCACTACCGCTGCATCTATTTGTACCCTAAACTAGCTGTAGCAGTTTTTTGATTTAAAAAAAACGCACGACCTCGTATCAGACTTTGGTTCTGTTTGAGGTTGGCTGTGAATGTCCACGGGCTATAATGATCACTGTTCGTTTGCACTCATTTAATGTAAAAAAATGAATGTTGTAATTAGACGTGTACCGTAAAATTATGTTACAATACAACTTTTTTTATTTTTATTCAAGCGGATTAGCAAACGAGCATGCAGGCCACCCGACGTCTAATCTGAGGTCGTATGTGGATGCGTGGCTACTATAGGACTAAGTTGGAATGCTTCTTGTCCGGTGTCTTCTACCTAACCACACCCTTCAAACCGAAACACAGCAGTTCTCAAACTACTGCTGTACGGCAGAAATAGGTTCGGTGGTGATGCCGCAGAACTCGAGCCTTCGACATAAGACTACCATACCATAATCTTCTTTTTATCTACATAAATAGTCTGCTTAAGTTAATGAACGGTCTCTCCTTTTAGTCAATTTGCATGTCACTCTTTCCCCTTCATATATAATTAGTTACTGCTAATTAGTTTTTGCCATGTTATTATAGCTAAGCTATAATAACACAGTAATAAAATAAAAAAAGACCGACTGCCATTTGGACGTTTAAAGATGTTTGGACGTATAATATAATCATTATTCTAATTTAATAGAAGAACTTTTTTTAATAAACTACGTATTGGAGGTTGAAGATTATTTTATACAATATTATACTTTTAACAATTGTTTTAAGTGTACAAAATATAGTCGTCTTTAGAAAGATTAATTATTCCATAAACGAGACATATTTATAAAGTTTCTAATCCATTTTCAACACATGAAATGAATATATAATAGATCATATATCTATATCTTAAATCTCTATATCATCTCTACATTTTTAATTTGGTTATATTGAATATTTTAAATCTGATTAGAGCAAATGTAGCCAGTTCGCGCGCAAACTTAGTTCAATTAAAAGCCAAATGGTTTGAAATCGACAAAGCGTCGTATACACACACGTGTATTTGAGTGTTTGAACGTAGTTGTGTGTGTTACTAATTGCCGCGTCCGGCGGAAGTGGCCGGTTCGAGGCTGGTGTCAGGTGACGCTGCCCACCTGTGTCCGTGTGTCCAACGATCCGATGGCCGCTTTCTAACTGATATTGAGTGATTGCGAGAGAAATTATCGCAGTCTAATCCTAGATAAATTCGCAATTTATGATTATGTGTGATGGCGAATTATTCCCTGCTTACTTACTTATTTATTAATTGATTACGCCTTACATTGTTTTTCAACCTTCTTAAATACGGAATCAAATAAAAATCGATCCCTTCGAATCTAAACAACTCCTCGTTTTTTATGGTGTGGAATCTCCTGATAGATCGGTGTTTAAGAATGATTTACTCATCTTTGTGCCTCAGATAACTCTGTAGCCTTAGTACATTTTTCATATAACTTTTTTTTTATTCGAACCGAATAGCAAACGAGCATGTAGGCTGCAGCCCATGGACATCCACATCAAATCGCAACTAGGACGGAAGTCCTATCTGAGGTTATATGTGTTTGCGTTGCTACTCCTCCGGACTAAGTTGGAAAGCCTCTTGTCTAGTGTCTTCTGCCTAAATACATCCTTCAAACCGAAACACAGTTCTCACACTGCTGCTTTACGGCAGAAATAGGTGCATCGGTGGTGCCGCCGCACTCGAGCCTTCAACAGAAGACACTACCACCATCAAATATAGTATAATTTATGATTACATTGGCATACCTACATTAATTGCAGAATATCAAGTGTTTGTTTTGTGTCCAAGATCTGTAACTTCTAAAATAAGCATAAAAAATATTAACATATAAATATAAATCTAATTTAAAATAAAAACGTTTTCGTATTTTTTTTAATTTGTTATGATATAACATTGTAAATTTAATAAGTTAATATAAAATACATTGCATATCGAGACATACATTATCAATATACGAAAACACTGACTGTTTTATAACATAACCCATAAATTTCCAATAAGAAATCACGACCACAAAGCTCAGTTCTCATACAATTGTGATACAATGATCGATCAGTAAGTACCTCTATTACCGTTTACTGCTACGAGTAGAGCCTGTATTGTACGACTATAGCCGTGTATAGGTTCGTGATATCTACATTGACCTTTCGACAACTGAGGTATTGTGTATTATTCCTGATATACTGCAATATTTTTTATAAAAGTTGCAAGCACGAATGTAAGCTTGCACATGATTTTTTGTGCAGATTGACATCTAAATTCTAAATTAAGTAGCACCAATGTCAAGAACTCGAGTCGTTTGACGTTTGCCGAATCTGAGACGCTGCGTAATACAACTAAGGATTAAGTTGAAATTTTTCCTATTTGCCAATCACAACATCTAGATCTGATTGTAATATAGCAGTGCGAGCACTTTAGCTTTACAGCAGAAGTTCGTATGGCGCCGCGGTCAATGTGCGGACTTCCGTTCGGAGTGTCCTGGGTTCGATTCCCAGCGGGGCAGAAATTTGAATGATGACTTTAGATTTCTGTACCTGGTTTGTGTGCTTGTTTCTGTATGTGTCCATGGCACCCACGACACAGGTTAAAGCCTACTGTGGGGCTGTGAGTGTGAAGCGTTATTACTATTATTATGTTTACGTGTGCTCGCTTTGGGTCTGTGCGACCAGGTTTATTTACTAGATTTAGGTCCGTGCCACCATGTTTATGTGTGCTCGATTTGGGCCTGTCCCACCACGTTTATTAACTGGATTTGGGTCCGTGCCATCATGTTTAATACTACAGCGGGGCTTCGAGTATGAAACGTTATTTATTTATTTAATACTGGATTGATGATGATCATGTCCCAAAATCCAACTTAACAAGAAAATCTCTTCTGAATGTATATTTTTAAATAAGTAAGTAACGTTTCACACTCATAGCCCCTCAGCAGGATTTAACCTGTGTCGCGGGTGCCATGGACACAGAGAAACAAGCACACATCCAGACCGGGTACAGAAATCTAAACGCATCATTCAAATTTTCGTGTCAGTAGGAATCGAACCCAGGACACTCGGAACGGCAGACCGCAAGTTCGCCACAGCACCACAGGGCTCGTCAACACAAAAAGAAAGTCAAGCGCACAGCTCAGTTTATAAGAATCACTTCGAGCATCTATTCTATAAGAAATTAGATTCCTAAGCATTTTACTACTTACGATACGTAATACGTACGGTTCCCACCACTTCAAGCGTTAAGGTGTAATGTTGCGAGGTTACCTTGCGTAAGGTATGTATCGCACTGAGAACGTCAAACTATCGCGATAAGTGGTATCTGTAGAAACTTTGCCATGCCTACGCGATCTTTGTAAGAGTACCACCGCGCCTACGCGGTACCTGTAGACACACACTAAGTGCGACAGCGGATAACAGAGTGATAGTGGTAAAGAACTCCAACTTCCAATTCGGTTGGTCATAGTCTTATAAATAAATAAATAACGCTTCACACTCACAGCCCCACAGTAGGCTTTAACCTGTGTCGCGGGTGCCATGGACACAC
>DWKW01002532.1:0-10928 GCA_018250115.1 Doberes anticus
CTATGGCCTAAACTCTCTCATCTCTGAGAGAAGACCCGTGCCCAGCAGTGGGACAATAATGGGTTGATGATGAGTATAAAAAATATATAATTTGAATTTAATGGAGTGAAGACTTCATGTTTTTTAAATGGAGACGAGGAATGTCATTTCAAATTGTGAGTCTATTTTTTTTTTATAAAGGTGTAGAAAACGAGCATACAGGCCACTCGATGTTGAGTGGTCACTGCAGCTCGTGAACATCCTCATCCAACCTCTTCCGTCCTGGAAGTCTTATATGAGTTCGAACGTGGATGCGTTGCTACTCCTGAAGACTGATTTGGAATGCCTCCTGTCCAGTATATTCTGCCAAACTTCATCCTTCAAAACACAACACAATGCAGCTTTCCGGCAGAAAAGGTGCCGCGGTGGTGCCACCGCAGCCGGACCTTCGACAGACTCTACCACCATCAAAGTCGGCAGCCCTACCGCCCGTATCCGCTTCCACCTTAACCGCAGCTTTACTGTAGGGAATATTCCTGAAACATTTATGAATAAGTTTCTCAACTTTGAAACCTCAACTAAATCGGTAGAGTTTAACAAATACTGAATTTCGTATTAAAATGTAAATATGCGGTGAAAGAAAGGTGAATAATTATGAGAGTTAATGAAAAGCAAGTAGCTCAACGCTTCTTCTATTCCATAGATAAACGTCTCTCCCTACAAAAAAGGAAGTCTGGAGAAATCATTTTTTTTATTTTTTTTCTTTTTAAAAAAAGGTACACAATATACTAATGGTACTATGTAGTATACTCATAGCATCAGAAGAATAATTATTTTGATATAGGTAGAGTTATATCGATTGCAGTGGCAGTGTCAGCAGTGTCAGCATTATTGTATTTATGTTTGAAGTGTGTAGTTAGGCGGAAGTTACTGCACAGGAGGCATTCTAACTTAGTCCTCAGGAGTAGGAATGCTGACTGCGTACGACCTACGACCTCAGGTAGCTCTTCAGTCCTGGTTGAAGTTAGATGTGGATGTCCATGGGCCGCAGTGACCACTTAACATCAGGTGGCCAGCATGCTCGTTTGTTATTTTGTCAAAACCCTTACATGACGTATGTTAATTCTATGTCGAATGTGCTGCCATCCTTATTCAAAATAACTTCTCTGTACCGAGAGCGCTGTAACAATTCAACCCTGGATTTAGAATGTAGCGCGATGTTGTAACCGTGAGAAATATTCCCAAAACTATTCCGAATAGCATTACTGTGCCATCCATGGGACAATAGACTAGCTTGTTACTCGTATTAACTTATGTTTATAAAGTTGTTTATTTGTTATTTTCAACTCTACATCATTCTGAATATTAATAAACTTTTTTTTTAATGTTAAAAGAATAGCAAACGCATGCTCGATTGCGGCTGATGTTAAGTGATCACCGCAGCATGCTAAGTTAAGTGATCACTGCAGCATGAAAGTCCTATCTGATTGTCTTCTGCCTAACGACATCCTTCAAACCGACACACAGCAGCTCTCACACTGCCACTTTACGGCAGAAATAGGCGCAGTGGTGGTGCCGCCGCAGGCGAGTCTTCGACATAAGACTCTACCACCATTAAGTATTGTGCTTACGAGTACGGCCGTCGTGAATTTGCACAAAAAAGGGAAATATCCCTTGTGGATCCTTTGTTTTTCTGGGATAGAAAGTATTTTATATGGTAATTCAGGACTGTGTCTGTCTATGCAATTTCAATTCAATCGGACGTTTATACGTTAATAATGGTTTTCCATACAAAAATTGTCACTCCTCTTCGGGATGAATTTTCAAATAGTACGAAAGCGAGTGATAGCCTAGCGGTTAAGCATCTTGATCCCACCATGGTGAGTCGAGGTTCAAATCCCGGCACAAATCGCTATTTCTTGGATTACTAAATTTTCGTAATTATGTACGTACTATAAATTAATAATCACTCGCTTTTACAGTGAAGAAAAACATCGCGAGGCAACGCCTGAGAGTTCTCCATAACGTTCTCAAAAGGCATGCGAAGTCCGCCAATCCGGAGTTGGCCAGCGTGGTGGACTGTGGCCTAAATTCTCTCATTGCACAGAGAAGGACACAGCAGTGGGACAAAAATGGGTTGAAAATGATGCAACACGTTTGTTGAATTTCTTATGAAGATTCTATTTACAAGGTTTAATCGTTGTAACTTATAAAAATATGTTTCTTTATACAAATGCAACCACCCTGTTCCACCCCTTTAGGGATGGAATTGACGACCCGCATGCCACAGTGGTCAACATGCCGGTCTACGTTTCGAAGGGTTCCGTATTCGATTCCCAACGGAGCAGAAATTTGAATGATGAATTTGGATATCTGTTTCTGATACGGGTGTACTTATGTGTTCATATCTGTATTTGTCCCTGGCACCCACGATACGGGGAATTCCTGTTAATTAATATTTGTCGAATTTGAAAATCATTAAGTCGTATGGTGATCAGTAAGTCGCGGTTCCGTTTATAGGTATAAAATATTAGTACCCACTGGTTTGAAGACGTTACTGAAAAGTAAAACACTTGTACACGAATATTTAACAATGAGATCAAATTTAATAAACAAGGAAAAATCTCAAAAGAAGTGTTTGATACATTTTAAATGTAATACGGAGCCCCTAAGATCCACTGAGTAGGTTTGGTACGAGTGGTAGGTGGTGGTAATAGAGCCCTTGCGACTGTATTCAAGTAGTAACGGTATGTAAAAACGAACAGTAAAATAGTTTCACCACGTAATTTAATAACTGCAGGATATTAAAATACACACACGTTAAGCAGCAGCACTGCTGTGTTTCGGCTTGAATTATTTTTTTTATATGTTAGCAGAATAGCAAACGAGCATGCAGGCCACCTGATGTTAAGTGGTCTCTGCAGCCCATGGACATCTACACCTGAGGTTTTGTGTGGATGCGTTGCTACTCCTGAGGGCTGCGTTGGAATGCCTCCCGTCCAGTGTCGTCTGCCTAAATACATCCATCAATCCGAAACACAGCAGTTCTCATATTGTTGCTTTACGGCAGAAATAAGCGTAAAGATGATGCCGCCGCAGGCGTGCCTTCGACATAAGACTCTACCACCATCAATTGAAGTGTGTGGTGAGGCAGAATACGACGGACGGGAGGCGTTCCAACGTAGTCCTCAGGAGTAGCTACGCATCCGAGTATGACCTCAAATAGGACTTCGGTCCTAGTTGAGGTTGGATGTCGATTCCGTAGGATGCAATGAGGACTTAACATGAGGTAAACCTGCGTGCTCGCTTGGCGTTCGGTTATTATTTAAAAAATTATGAGTTAACGAGACATACATAAATATATAACCAAGAAACTGTAACCGAGATATATTAGGACTGACTAAACCTTTAATTACCATTCTATAGGGTACTGAAATATAAAATTAACAAAATTTTGTCAAGAATGACACGAATAAAAAAGTATTTCAAAATTTTTCTATTCGAGTCACGAACGCCACCTAACGGTCGCGGCGTGAACTTGGCAGCTCTGGGAAGGGTCCCACGAACTCGACTATTAATTTCCTAAGGGAACTCCGTACCCACAACCTCGTACCACGACGCTTGTGCAGGAAACGAAAAAACGATACTTTATATTTGTATCGACATCTACGTAACTTCAAATTTTTGAATCAAAGTAATTAAAATACATTTGAAATATATTTGCATAAACCCATATTGCATATACTTCATGTATTAATTATTCGTATTTTAAATTATAAAATAGTTTTATTAAGTATCGACTCAGTTATTTTACGCCGTACTTTCTATGAATGCTATTCTATAAAAGGTCTTTTATATATGAGTTATTAACTGTTTGTTAACTGAATGATATTGTACTATCACATAATTGCAATTATACGTAATAATACCTACTATCCATATTATGTACTAGATGCACAGCAGTTGAGTGCGAAAGTATATACACTACACTACTGGGTGATCCACTAACAGAAATTAATGAAATATAAGTAGTACTGGCTGAATATACTTTTTACATTATATTTAAATTGTTTTTTTTTAAAGGTTTTCTTCATAACGTTATTTAAGGTAAGAAATTTGTAATTTATGATTTTGGTGGAGCTATATCAAGTACGAGTTTTGAAGTTTAAGAAAAACAAAATCGAATTTTATAGAATTACCAAAATATCGTAATGTCAAAGTTCGTTTTTAAAAACGAAATCGAGCATTGGTCATGACCGATATTTAGTTATCTATATTTCACTAAAGGGGTTGTTAGAAAATGTCGAGTACCTACATATAGTCGTATGGAATGATACGAAATTCGATCGGTTCTTCGAAAATTGACAATAATCGTACTAGGGCCTCGGAGCCGAGCATGTGATGATAATTATTTCCACTGGCACCGTTTACTAGTACTACTTCCATCATGTTACTACACAACGGCAATTAATGAAAAAAAAAACCGCAATCAAACAAAAACAAAACAAAAAAATACCGTTCTATCGTTCGTACACCGTTGCAACGTGGTACGAGGCGGGCGGCCGGCTTATCTTCACGCGCGCATGACTATCCTATGGTAATGTAATGAAAAATTACGCCCATCTGATACCGCTGACTGTCTCCTAGCCCTTTGTTCTCTGGAACCGCTACGACGTATCTACATATTCTATAATTAAGCCTTTTGTATGACTCAATTATACGATCGCAGGAGCGAAGCAAGTTACGTTCTTTTGTGCTACGAATGTATTAGATACGGTGACGTCGAATAATTGTTTCAATAAGTCCATTAAATAATACGGACGTACCGATGGAGCTAGGAATAAAATAATGCTTCTGTCGATCTTAGCATTGTAAAATTTTTTGCACTTCAAAGTTTTTGATCAGTATCAGGGGACGATCCTGAAAATGATGGTTAAACTGATGATGTTAGACTAACTGGCCTTGTAGCTTAACCCCCTGGAAGAACGGAAGATACTTAGAGAGGGACGCCATGTGTGTCGACAATTTAGCATCATTCTATCTGCATATATCTTCTAGGGCGGAAGGTGAGGTGGCGACCAACTCTGAGATACACAAATTGCAGAAATATGCTAGTCTATAAAAATACATTTGTTGCCATATGGTGTCGAAACCATGGGGCTAGGAAATTTTTCAAGTATCTGTCCAAGCGGTTGATCTAGGCGACCAAAGGGCTGGCACTTACCTCGGTCAAAGAAGCCAGCCTTCTGGGGACTTATCCACGGGATAACCGTTAGGATACGGTTTTTTATATTAAGAAATTATGATTTTTATTACATATAATCTTGTTAATTAATTTATTATGTATCTATGTTATGTAGTTTAAAATAAAATAATATTTTTTTCTTAATACTGAATAGTATGTTTAAATGAGAAATAATTCTTGCTAAAAATATTTTTAAAGAAATAATGTTCTTTAAAATTTACATACCTATATTTTTACGTTATTTTAAATTATATAATTATATGGGATGTAGCGAAATGCAGATCTAAAGAGGTTAGATTTGGTGAAACCGTCTTAACCTTATAAAAACAATAGAGACCAAAATCAAAAAAAAAAAAATCTTTGTCTAGGAGAAATTAAACATCACAACGTTTTAAAGATTTCTTTACTATTTATGATTTGTCCATAAATTATATTCGATAAAACCAAAAAGACAGGGACAGCTATCGGACCATAATATTAATAGATATTCTCTATATTGTCAGGAAACATTTTTATCGACAGTTATTTCATGCTCAGACTGTACCTTACCAAATTCTGAGTTCTAATTAGTGAATTTTTTTTCTCTGTCTGAAAACAAAAGATAAATTTCAATTATACCACGTGGATTGAAAACTTTTTACCTTTTGTTCTTAACAAGCTACGGTGTCTACGTAAAACGAGCCAGCAATTTAAATGCACGACACCAGCTGTCTCCATGTTTTTTTCCACTTGCTTCGACGTTTCTTTAATTAAGTCTTTTGCATAATGTAATTGAAACTTAACTGCGAGCGCAGGTTGGATTTCACCGAACAATATACGAGTATGACCGTAGAAATTGACTAACGATGCTCTATTATTTTCTTTTACTTGACGACAAAAGGCACAATTTTTATTATTTTCAAAAAAAGTTCTATTAGATATGTGGAGTTAATTATCATTTGTTATAAGTTTGATGCCATACGGGTGTATGGCGCCGTGGTCAACGTGCGGACTACCATTCGGAGGGTCTTGGGTTCGATTCCCAGCGGGACAGAAGTTTTAATGATGAGTTTAGATTTCTGTATCTGGTCCAGATGTTTTTGTGTGCTTGTTTGTGTTTAACACACAGGTTAAATCCTACTGTGGGGCTATGACTGTGAAACGTTATTTATTTATTTTATTATGTTCTAATTACTATTAGGAATCTTAAGCACAAATTTCAGCTGCTCGAGATATAATGAATAATTGCACGTTCTATCTAGCTCTCTGAGCAATTTTTATTTATTCCGTAGGGGAATGTAAGCGAAGTAGCGAAGGGTGAACTTTTGGCAGTCGTCCTTTCGTTTTTTATAAGACTAGTTTTTGTTTTTAATTTATTCAACTTTTTTTGTAAACGATTAACGATGGCAAGTTATTTATTAAAACATTTACAAAGTCATTTATTAACTAAAAATAACTACTACTGCTACGTACGTGGAGTACAAGTATTTGAAGATTTTTATTCAGTTTGGAATACTTGATCATAATGTGTATGAGTATTAATTTAAATACTTCTGTATTCGAACGTATTGTTAATATTAGGGTACAAATAAATAACGTTTCACACTCATAGCCCCACAATAGGATTTAACCTGTGTCGTGGGTGCCATGGACACATACAGAAACAAGCACACAATACTCAGACCATGTACAACAAAACTTAATTAATCATTAAAATTTCTGTCCCGCTGGGAATCGAACCCAGGACCCTCCGAACGGCAGAGCGCACTTTGATCACGGCGCCATACGGGTAGTCGCCACAAATGTGGGTACCACGTATCCATAAACACATCCTGTTTACGTTATAGGCATTTTTACATGCTCCATGCATACATTTTTGGCCATTAGCTAAAACATATGTACGTGGACAGCGCAATTATAAAATTCGCGCAATAAATTTCTCGCAGCTGTTTAATGGTAACTAAATTGTGCGGTCGCTCGCAAAAAGCTATAGCGGTCATGTATAGGGCGTATTATTCAAAATATTAACCGAATATCTACGTGGAATATGGTTTTCAAAAATAAATATCAGTCATATTAAACAAAAAAATAACAAACAAGGCACCATAACTAGTTTTAAGTAGGTTACGTAAGAATTACAAAATTATATTTTAGTTGGTAATCACATATTTACAGATATTACAAATCTTTTTGTGTAGGTAAAATACCAAATTATTGTAACCATATTTATTGATTCTCCATATTTTATTGTCATAATATTTTTGGTTTGGTTTACTTCGAGGGTTGGTTCGTGAATCAGCAGTGGTTGATCTTATTCTTTAAAGGGGTGGAAGGTATAATGCAACGTTAAATGGTCAATAAATAACGATCGTTTTATTCTGTCGATACTAAAAATTGGAAATTTGATGTTACCTTGTGTTGAAAGCTCGTATGCGTAAAACAGCAGTTTGTGCTGTGTTTCGGTTTTAAGAGTTGGGTTAGGCAGAATATACAGGACAGGACTAGCGATGCATTCTGATACGTCCTCAGATACGACTTTGGTCCTATTTATGGTGGTATCTGAATGTCCATGGACTGCAAAGATAACTTATCATAACTCGTCATGTGGTCTTGCATGCATTTGATATTCCGTTAGTTTAAAAATATATATCATTGAATCTTACCGCAAGTTGATATACTACACTGAAATATTTACAAGTCGCAGGGAGCTGGACTATATTGGGATGCATCTCGATTCCAGTTGTCAGTCTCAAGTCTAGCAAGAAAGATGGCTACAGGGCATTCGAGGGTAATAGCCATGATCGATTGCTCTAGCCGAGAGCCATAGTCGAGAGCGAGATAATTATCCTCGGTCCTTTGACATGAAAAGATGTGAACGAAATCAGATTTTTTATTAATGTTCGAATTTGGAATTGAATTTCGTTTATAGACAAAACAAATGTAAATAACTACAGTGGATATATTTCGTTATAAAAGGCTTTGTTTTAGAATGTTTTCCGTGCTTCAGAGAGTAAATTAAAACGGGAACTAAAAACAAGTGAGGCCGTTTTCCACAAAATTAGGTATATTTTCAATTCATCAACTGGAACGAGTAATCAAAAACTATTCTAATGAGTTCGGTTAAAACTATCGAACTGTTTAATTATTTACACGATCATTATCATAAATGTTTACAAATGCACATTGTATTTGCTGATTTATAATTTATTTTATTTTAATTCTGCGCTTAGTGGCGTGTATCCTTTTATCGTCATACTATTTTATGACTCATTTAATCAGTGAGATGTTGATATTGTATGGACATTTTTATTATGACAACCACTGTTTTTTTATACTGCTAGGTAAGTGACGGGCACCAGCGAAGAATCCATAATTGGAATGATACCAATCATAGCTGACATGACAATTTCATCATCTTTTCTATCAAATAAAAAAATTTCCTACGTATGTTAAACGTACCTGTATTTTTTTAATGCAAAATACTTTGATATTCTATAAATGTACAAAACTCAATATACAATTAATAGAAATTGTAATTGAGATAAGTGTATACTTATGTATGTAATAATAACATGACTAATATTGAAGTTCAACGAATATCCTACGGAACCACGTTACAGGGATGAGAAGTATTCTATGAGCGAATCCAGGACGTGTTCAGACGCCATACACAACGAACTCACGGACTGCTGCTAAGCCGTATGAAATAGAATAATTTACTGAAACGACTTGCGCGCCATCTGTTTTAAACTGGGTGTACTAATTCCTTCCCGGGCGTGTAGAGAATGACCGACTGAAGTTTCATTGCTGTCCTAGGAATTTTAGGAGCGTATCTCTATACACATGAAACAAAGAAACATACACTTTTAAATATTACATAGATATATAAACAAATAAAGTAAAATGTTTTATTGAGTTAAACACGGGCACATTACAAAGGCCCTGTAATTTGTTCTAGACTTGTGTTTTTATTGTTACTATTATTTGTATCTCTTTTTAGGGTTCCGTACCTCTGTACCGTACCTTCCGTATTTCTGTTGCCGCTATCACAAAAAATACTAAAAAACAGAATAAAATAAATATTTAAGGGAGCTCCCGTACAAAAAACGTGATTTTTTTTGGTCGTTTTTTTCAGTTTAATTTTTAGTTCATTTGAAAACGTTAATAATTCATTCGGTTGATTTATAAAAATTATGACGTCGTAATTTACGTTTGTCATACAAAATGTATGAAGATAATGGGACAGATATTGATTTGGTTGATTTATAAAAATTATGACGTCGTAATTTACGTTTGTCATACAAAATGTATGAAGATAATGGGACAGATAATTGACATTTCATTAAAAGTATCTCAATTGACTTGACAGCCGACAACCCTGTTAACATTAGTATCATCATCAACTCATTATTGACCAACTACTGAACACGGGTCTCCTCTCAGAGATAGTAGGTTTAAATCATAGTCCACGACACTGGCCAATGTCATATCTAGGAATACAGGATGCAGTATTACGATGTTTTCCGTTAAAGCGAGTGGTATTAAAAGAAAACACGCACAAAATTTAGTAACAAATAATATAATAATTTTGAAAAATTAAAGATGCGTGTCGGGGTTGAACCTGGACCACTCGGAGTGGGAAATCAAACGAAGCCACGATCATTCAATTATGAACATTAGTAAATCATAGCGTGTACATCATATAGACTGCATCAGAACATATAGGATATATAGGACATATAGGATATAGGATGATGTTTACCAAACATATGCCGGCAATGTCATTTCAGAGAAACCATTTCAGTATGTATTTCTATCTATTCTTGGAACATCCCGGTAAAAACAAAGGGAGCACGCAGATAATTTCCAGCTGTAGTTGACGTGGATTGAATAAAGGCATAATTGAGCCGGGGCTCGCGCATATTGTGTGCCGCGGAATACGCGGAGATTTGAATATAGCACGTTGCGTTGTGTAATTAGACTGTTTGTCACGAATTTCACAGTTCTGTCCGTATTACACAGTAGGTTACATCCTAGAACGAAGGGAAAAGCACTTATTCATTACTATTACAAAGTCCGGTCTATGTCGGTACTTTGAAGATAATGAAATTCTAACTGATATCGACAATTTAGATTAAGATTTTTTAGATATTAATGAAGACATTTATGTTAGACAAAAAAAAAGTTTTTTTGAACTTTTGAAAGAAAAACTTTTTTGTTTGTTTATATGTTTGTTCTACAAAAGTTGCTTTTGAATTTGAATAGTAGTAGTTCACAGTTAATTTTCGTACAATTAGACTTAAATCGGTATATTAGCACCAGAGAGACCCTGACTTCTTTGTAATATTTACCGTCATATGGAAGGTCAATTTAAATGGTTAGTTTTCCTACTGACAAGCGGCTCTCTCTCTCTAGTTAGTGCAACATAAAGAAAGAAACATATTTAGCTGCTGTTAACCACGACCACTGATTTTGGCAAACGAGCATACAGGCCACCCGACGTTGAGTGGTCACTGTGATCCATAGACATCCACATACAACCTTAGATAAGACTGAAGTCCTACGTGTAGTCGTACGTGGATGCGTTGCCCCTCCTTCCCTCTACAACCCATTATGGTCCCACTGCTGGGCACGGGTCTTCTCTCAGTGATGAGAGAGTATAGGCCACAGTCCACCACGCTGGCCAAGTGCGGATTGGCAGACTTCACATGCCTTTGAGAACGTT
>DWKW01002533.1:0-10926 GCA_018250115.1 Doberes anticus
AACAAACAAAAAAAGAAGCAAATAAAAAAACACGTTATAAATGATTACAAGCTTCAGAATGTGCCTTTCTAGACTATAGTCTAGCGCTAGCTACTCTATTATATGTACCTAATATCTAAATAGATATTTTGTCTAAAAGCTTGCTACGTCAGTCACTGTTTTTTACCCAAGTATACCAAAAGTTTAAGTTACACAAATACACACTTAACTCTGTGTATATCTCAGCAGTGCAAGCCCGTTACGAAGTAAGCGAGACTGTCAGTCGTAAATCCTGTTTTAATTCATTAAGTTACTCGTTACGACGCGTGTTAAGCAATTACCGAAGCACAACTTCACTGGCAAGACGCCTCAAGACACTACATGGATCCCAGAAAGTACTAAATATGGTTCAGTCTGAAATACAACATTCAGCCACCGAGCCAAAATGACTTTTAAATCTGACGCTATGGAACATAATAAAAAAGTGTGTCTAGTGTAACGAAATTAAAGTTGACAGACAAAGATTGTACGACAACTGCCATAGCCATAGATCTCTACAACAAACCGTTAGCGTTTTTTTAAAATGGAAACGATTGGAAGCGTTTGCCACTTAGCTAGGGCCTTTGACGCAGTTACTTATTTTTTTCGGTTTTAAGAATTAATCTATGAAGTCGCGTAAAATTTTGGAATCTGGTGTTTTTGCTGTGGAGACTCACGATTCCGTGATTCCATTTCTTTCCCACCAATTGCAGTTTTAGGTTACCGGATCCAAAATTGATAATTCCTGACGAAATGCCTGACTACTCAGTAAATTTCATAACATGTGGTACATGTCTACTTTGAGATCAGATCAGCTGATGGATTTTAATACCAGCTTTAAAAGTTCAGCAGTTTCTGAAAAAAATATCAAGCAGTAAAAGTATGAAGCTGATTGAACAAATAAACGAAACTTTACTACCACAATTGTTACCAAAATATTAAGTATGTACTTATGTACCTTCACAAAATTTCCTTTTGCAGTTACAAAAACTCATGAAAATTTTTAATTGTTTTCTTGTACTTGTCCAAAAATTTTGAACATCTCCGGTAAATTGTTTTCGTCTGGTACCGTAGTTCCGGTCCACTTCGGGCTTCGGCTACTCATCGTATTCTAAAAAACCTACCTGCCTGTTCTCATAAGATGTATTCCACAAACAACATTACGTAAACCAGATCGTGTAATTTGTTATCTGTGGCGCGTGGAAACTCGCGCGCGTGCCAAATCATCGCTCAATCTAAATTATTGTGCAACTTGTGAACTAATCTAAATCGCGAGCGCGCTCCGCAAGTTTTTCAATAAACCATGCTTATCTCGCGTGTAATAATTAAACACATCATTTAAACGATAAAGCTAATTTTGTAGCGCAGTTCTCGTTAAGAGAATGTTGTATTTAATTTATGTTGGGCCTTATTTATCTACTGTTTTATGTTATGACATAATAGACCTATTCGTCTCTCAGCGCTTGATACTGGACTTCTCTCAGAGGGTTTGGACATAATATGCTGTAATCCTGAACAAGCGCGAATTGGAGAACTGATTCTTTTCTTATTTGTACGTAACTGCGAAATTAGTGGAGCATGCGGGGATTATTGCTGCTTCACTGTATTTCACTAGTCCTAAGGGACAAGCGGATGTAGGAACCGGAATAACCGTTGCTCAACCTCATTGACAAATTAATATGTAAGTTATTGAGCGGAGCCAGAATGCAGCAAGATGAGTTTACCCAGCCTATCGCCCGAATCATTGACTATCTACCTGGGAACAGCATTTATTTATGAATATAATTTTGAACACATAATTTCACACCAATATTCGCCTTATAAATGTTTTAGAACGAATTTCACAGTACAATAGATCAAAAACATGTATATATTACCTATTTATTGGTCTGTGTCAACGACTACGAGTTTCATCTACTGAAGTAATGCTCTCTTCAAATCAACACTGTTAACGGCAGAAATACATTTGTGCAGCGGTTGAAAAAAAAATTGAATGAATGAAAAGGTGAGAAACATTACCACGTATGACAATTGTTCGGAGGCTTGTAAAAGATGGCGCTGTGTTTCACGATATTTTACTCCGCTTGTTAGCTTGGGTTGCCTTCCTATTCATCTAGCAAAATCGATATGCAAAGAAGTGTACACAGATAAAGCACTTAGGTACATTTAAACACCAAGAAGGCTGAAACCTGAACTGAAGGCTAAACCTGAGAGGCTGGCCACCTCTAGCTTGTGTTAGGTTTAATACAATATGGACGTTGTACCTATCATCTATTTAGTATTTATAAGCTATAAGTAAATGTGTATATTAAGTTATTCCTTACTACTAAATAATATTATTGTTAACATATATTTATTTCTACTTGATCAATGTATTTTGCTATTGATGCTAAATTGACTTTAACAAGTTTACGTTAACCAATCCAAATAACAGGAAGCTAGAAAAAAGGACACGGCGGCAGATTTGAACTGGAAGATAATTGTTGGTTGAGCGCTGACCGGGAAAGCAAATGTAAAATAGTTAAGGAGAAATGCAATATATAGTCCAATGATTTTAAAGTGACGCTGAGTTTCAATTCCACTGACCTTAACCCTTTACTTGCCTAAGGCCGGCCGACCAGAGAGGAGTCGCTGGAGCTACATATATGCTCGGGGGTAGAAGTGTATTGCACGTAATGGCGTAATAACGAGGTAACCCTCTTACGGGGGTTAATTCACCCGCGAAAAAATTCACAATACACTTCCACGATTCCAATATAGTTACGAAGGTTCAGTATCCGAACATTATAGCTTCAAAACGGGTTTTGTCGAACGAACTGCTTACACCACCTAATTATCACCGAAGCTTGATGGGCAAACTTTTATCTTGAACTCCGCAACATCGAATACGTAATTAGTGCGCCAAGTTATTAGATTTACAGGAGATTGGTTTTGGATATCATCTAAATGGCGGCTGGAGGTAACTAGAATGGCTCGAGCATTCTGCGATTATTAATTACATTCTTACATATTTGTGTATAACTAATTTAGGTAGAATTTTGTAAAAAATTGTAAATTATGTCTCGTAACGGTTTTTTTTTTTTCATTATTCTTCAAACGGAATAGCATACGAGCATGCAGACCACAAGCAGCAGTGTGAGAACTGCTGTGTTTAAGTTTGAAAGGTGTACTTAGGCAGAAGACACTGAACAGGTGGCATTTCAACTTAGTCCTCTGGAGTAGAAACGCATCCACATACAAACTCAGATTTGGATGTCCATGGGCTGCAGTGACACCTTAACATCGTGTGGCTTGCATGCTCGTTTACTATTCCGTTTGAATAAAAAAAAAGAGATAAGTCGGCGATGCCATGCGACACTTACAAGGATATAGTTTGAAGTGGTAGAGTCTTATGTCGATGGCTCGTGTGTGGCACCAACCCTGCATTGCAGAAACAGTGTCGTGAAACAGTGTGAGCATTTCAGTGTGAAGGGTGTGGTTTGGTTTGGCAGAATATATTGGTCAGGAGGCGTTCCAATTTAGTCCTGAGGCGTAGCAACGAATCCATGCATGATCTCAGATAGGACTCCGATGATATTTAATATTGGATATGGATGTTCATGGGCTGCAGGGATCACTTGACATCAGGTTAATATAAATATAAAAAATAAGAAAACTTATGCTGTGAGGATATGTGATGCAATAAATATAGGTATTCAACAAATTTATCAAACAATACTTCGAAAAACCTCTACTATTGCGTTCTAGTATTCGAACCTCGACTCATCGGATGGTGGTCAAAGTTTAAGCCGCAAGCCACTGCTCTTATGGATACCAATTTTGATTACTATAAAGTGCGATCGATATGATGGGGTGATAAAAAAATCTGCTTCAATAATATTTGACAGTTCCTTAGTTGGTAATTTCGTAGATAACGAATATTGTCATTGATTACTCCGATAAGGTGAAATATCCCAAGGCGGCCAGAAATAAGGGTACTAATGTCTGTGTAAAAATTTATTTTCTTATATTTACGAGTATTTTGATGCGTCCATAAGAATCCGTTATCTATCAACGTTAGAAAGCTTATTTTTATTGTTGATACCTGGCTACTTTTGAACCAGGCAGATTTAAAGCAGGCAGGTATCTATCTGGTAGTAGAGTCGTATGTCGAAGTCTCGCCTACGGCGGCATTACCGTATCTATTTCTGCCGTAAAGTAGCAGTTTGAGAAGTTGAGTCCTAGTTGAGTTTTGATGTGGATGTCCATGGGCTGCAGTGACTACGACATCACGTGGCCTGCATGCTCGTTTGCTATTCTGTTTGGAATGAAAATAAAATGGTACCTCTAACTTTTGCAGGGCAGAAATGTTGAAAGCTCAGTTAAGTTGAATGTCGTGCCATTAAGCACGTAAATATGATAAACAATTTTCGTTATACTAGGAGTAATCAACATTATTAAATTTTCAATAAATAATATTTCAAAAATTGTATGGATTAAAATAAGTTTTTCCTCTTGCAGCAGATGATCTATCCTGGGTTACTGGTTCAACACTTTAGCATTTGGATTTAGAAACTTATAAAAAAAAACTGCCTTGCAGCTGACGAAGAGGCATATCGTGTTAAATACTTACAAATTAATAATATATCTATACACCATAATTTGTTGGTTGCATATATATAAATATGTATATATGTATTTTTGTAGATTTTATATTGAATTTATGAAATCTGTATAATCGTTGTCATCGGTGTCGTTTCATTTATGGGAATTCATATTCCATTGGATATTTAGCATAAATACCTAAAGAAAAATGTATTGGTACTGGTACTGGTGCCGAGGTAGGAGGCACCAGCCGATTTACGACTGAAGTGGAGCCTCCGCAAGTATTTCGTAGACATACTCTAAATTTCAAACTTGGAGGTATAATTACAGAAAGTGAGAATTTTAAGCATTATTCTTTATTTATGATTCATGAGCGCAAGCCGGATGTCAGAGAATTTCATAAATATGGCCACAAACAGACTTGTAACTACTTGGCTATGATAATGACCACTTGGCGAACTTGGCTATGAAAATTTACGCTCTAAATGAAGCGTATTGAAGGGCCCATTTGAATTTTATATTTTAACATTTTATAAAACGAAATGATAAAAGGACGATTGAATCCGCGAAATGCCGGTCGTAAATTTTTTATTAAAGCACAAATCTTAATACGCGGGAGGCCTCGGGTTTTCGGAATGAAAATTGTGTCAAAAATAAGTTCATATTCGGATTCTATTATAAATAGATACATACGAATGCAAGTTTATTCCTTGTATATTTAATATAATATAATAAGTAATATTTTTTTTATAATGAATACTTTTTACTGTTTCGTATTTAATTTTAATAATTTGTTAGTTGATACCTTTTTAACGTGTTTTTTAAATTTTTCTTAGTCATGAAAGCAAAAAAAGGAAAATAATTTCAGTTATATCATTAAATATGTTAGTTTTTTTACCTATCTACGAGAAGATCACAACAAAGCGTACGAAATATCGTTATATTTGGAGTAGAACCATATTTATAAGTCTGTACGCACGCAAATGCCTCGACTTTAAAGCGATACATCGGCTCAGATTAAAAAACTAAAACAATAAAAAAAAAAAATTCGTACTCTTCCGGTGTGAAGGCGGTTTAAATTTTTGTTTAAAATAATAACTCATGCACACTTTTAGTTTTAGAACGAATGTCTTATTTTATATTTTCTAAACTGCATATTAATCACCAGTTGATTGTTGATCATTAAATAGTTGTTGTTGTTGATCATTAAATATCACGGTTCATTTACTGCTTATTGTAGGGTGCCAGTGTTCATCTCTAGAATCTAGATGGGTCTGATGAGGGCATCAGGGGGACCAGGGAGTCTGATGGGTGGCGTAGTTATTTTACAAAGTTATCACTAACTATCAGTAGCAAACATCTTACATTTATTTATTTATTTTATAAGGATTTGCCATCAAAATTACGTTGTTTGATGGTGTTTGATGATGAAGATTTGTTTTCGGCATCGGTTCTCCAGTCCCAGGTGCTGGAAGAAATTTCAGTTATGAACCTCTGTACAATATTCTATGAATCTGTGTCTATTAATAAGTTTATAGTGTACGAAATTTTAAACAAGATACAGGTACAAAATAACATGCTTTGGTGATGAAGATATTTTAAAATAATAAACTCTTCAGCATGCCGATCAGAGTCAAAGTCGTCCGAAACAAAAATAGATCCAAAAAAGAAATTATAAGTGGCGAATTGGGTACGAAGGTGAAATTAGGGCCCTTGTCCGTTGCGCCGTGAAGAAAGCGGTTTTATTCGACTTAAAGTAATTATTGTATTTTTGTGAAAGAGTTTGTTAGCGACCATTCAGACTCGAGGACGCGGACGCCTTCTCGGCACTGGGACGGACTTGGAAAGAATTATTTTGAAGGAATATCGGTCTCTGGTCAAATTGTGATCGTTTATAAAAATTGTTATAATTGTTCTTTCAATATCGTTTGGCTCATTATTAATGATGGTAGAGTCTTATGTCGACGGCTCAACTGCGGCGGCACTGCTGCGCCTATTTCTGCCTGCCTTTCTATTTGGGTAAACAATGACAATTTGACCCGTAATCGAGTAACGTTCAAAATAATTAACTCCAAGTCCGTCCCTGTGCCAAAAAGGCACGAAAAGAAGAAGTCGAATATTAACGATCGTTACCGGACTCGTTAAAAAAATATATACAATAATTACTCTAAGTCTATAAGTCTGAAGAGTTATTTAGGTTCATATTTGTTAGTTCACCTTAAACCGTTCTTATTACGTCGTTCTCACAGTCATCATCATTCTTTAGCTAATCCTTCACCTTCTTCTCGATCTTCATCAGCTTCGCTTTTATTGAAATGAAACTGCATTGCAGTGTATAAATTTTTGAGCGTTACGAAAGTTTACGAGTACGCCAGGAGAATAGCTAGGTACAAAGTGTAATAAAAAAATAATAGTACTGTTATTGTCATCAACCCATTATTGTCCCACTGTTGGGCACGGACCTTGACTCAGAAATGAGAGAGTCTTACTCCGTCAAGCTAGCCAAGTGCGGATTGGCGGACCTCACATGCCTTTGAAAACGTTATGGAGAACTGTTAGGTATGCAGGTTTCCTCACGATGTTTTCGTGCACCGTTTAAGCGAGTGATAATTAATTCGTAATACGCACATCATTTCGAAAATTTTGAATAGACAATATTTCGAGAAACAGAAGTGCCGGGATTTAAATCTCGACCCAACATAGCGGAGTCGAGATGCTTAACCACTAGGCTATAACTCAATATTTTTATTAAAATATAGTAATTTTTAACTTAATTAATATCATTCATTCATTCAAGATTAATAGTATGTTCAAGAAATTTAAAAACAATTCACAGATTAAGAGGTAAGTTTTGTTAGAACAGTTTTCATCGTATTTTAATAATGCGATTTGTTGCAAGTTTCAGTTCTATCGCACGTGGGCTCCACGAACAATTATATTTTTTCTATCAGTAACGATGCGACGCGACGTTACGCACGGCAAATTGCCAAAACTGCCATCATCCGTCGCTCTTATCCACAACACCGTTAGATAATTTACATAAAAATTATATAATTTTTTTAATCTCAACAACATATGTACTTAATGCTCAACTTAATCACAAATAACATACAACGTTGTTAACATTAACTTTTTTCATTTTTAATATCGCATTGTCATCCAGTTCAGACATGTCTAAAGGTTCAAATCTCTAGCCCATCGGGGATTTAGTTTAAAATCGATTGCAAATACTTGTATCGAACATACAATCAGAGACGAAAGCAAGCTATCAAAAACGTATTAATAATAAAAATCGTAATTCCTGCACCGCACAAATCCGTCCCTGCACTGAAGAGTATTCTTGTTTTCTTCAAGTTTTCTCCGCTTTCTTCGCGTTTCTTTCGCTCCTTAATTAGCTCATTCATGCCACCCGCTTGTTTATTGAAAACACTTTTATATTTCATCCCCTTCCACCCCAACCTATTTAGCGAACATTTAGCACTCCATTGACCCTTTTCTATAGACAAAAGATAAAAATATTATGTTTGTTGTTTACTGCTTTTGTGAGTCGATATGTCATAATGTGACTTTGTCTTTTTCTTGTCGGACTTTTGTATGCATAATACATATGTATCTCTTGAATAACCACGTGCTGCTTGGCGGACTTCACATGCCTCTGAGCTAGTGAGTGATAGCCCATGGATAAGAATAGCGTTTTCTCACTCCGGTGGGTCGGGGTTCTAACTGGGGTTTATTAGAAATAATTATTACCTTTTGCTTCATCAGTCGATCAAAACGTTTATATGTTCTCAAATGTTCTCACAGTGTAACCAAAATGTAAAGGGTGTAATTAGGCAGAATGCACAGGGTAGGAGGTATTCGAATTTAGGCGTCAGGAGTGGAATTGCATCCACGTTTGACCTCAGATAGATCTGTCCTATTTGAGGTTGGATGTGGATGTGTATGGGCTACAGTGACCACTTAATATCAGTGTTTTACATTCCGTTAATATAAAAAAATATTCAAATTTTACCTACTTACATAGAATTAGTCATTAGTTTAGTACTCATTATTATGGAAAACTGTGACCTGAACTATTCTTGTCTATGAGTAGGAGTCTCGCACCCATCAGTAGCACAGTAAAGGGTTGATAAGGTCGAAAATTAGAATGAATCCAATGGGCAGGTAATTTATATACGAAAGCGAGTTACGAACTTTTAACATACCGTAAAATTTTGATGACAGAACGGAGTTAAATTATCTAGGATACTTGAATTAAAATGCTTTTCTTTACTCACGAAAAGCAAGATAAGAAATGGCTGCGCGAAACAAAACACGTATTCGCTATCTTCACCTGAGCCGCACAGACGTGACCGTAAAAGAAAAAGGGGCGAAGTCTCGCGGAAGCGGGCTCCTCTGATAAACCCCATAATGGCGCACGCTGATAACGCGCTCCCGCCTTTTTCTCCCGCCAAAACACCGCGCTATTGTCGCCCGAGAATGCCAACACAAAGCCCATTCTGCCAACACAATGTAGGCCGCACTCACACTAAACAACAATAAATTTTTGTACCCTATTCAAAACCTTAGCTTTTACGCAACCTTTAAGCGTCGTCTTCGATATCTCCCGAACGCTATGCGATATTAATTTCATATGAAATTACGACACCATAAAGTACCACGTAATAAAGTAGCTCTAGTGGACTACGTTATTAAAATCTTAATAATGTTAACATACACCGTCGAGTGCGCTCAATTTGAGATTTTAATAAAATTTTAATTGACACGTATTAGGTTTTTGAACTAAATTACAAAGGAGGCGAGCCCGTTTTCCTTCACCCCGAACATTAGTGGCTGGGGGAGGGGGCGAGCGACAAATTTTTGTTTTTCTCTCGCGGTGGAGCGAGTTAGTGGCTCACTCACGGTACGTTAGAGAGAGACAAAGGTACGTGCACACATTGCCTTTGTTAAAGTGCAAAAATAATAGAGCGAAAGGTCGTTTATCTCTTTTTATGGCGGGAGCGGTATCTCGCCGCCGACGCTATTATGGAAGACAATTTTGGCGCGAAAGAAAACTGCTTATTACTTCTTATTCTTGAGAGCGGTTCGCTACGCTACTTTTACTGAAAATGGAGTTAGGAAATAGTGCATATTCTGCTCCTGAATTCAATAAAGAGCTACTTTGTAGAGATGTATGCAATGTTTTTGAGATGTTTATTGCATGTTGGTAGATACCAAGCTTTATAAATTGGTTAGAAAATAAATCTATCAGAATTTATGATATAGACACTGATGTTTAATAAAATTTTAATTATCTTTTTCTAATTTATGTTTGTGGCAAATAGGAAGATCTGTTGAGAAACGGAAACAGATCTACATTTCCAAGGTCCTATTTGAGGTCGTACGCAGTTGCGTTGCGTCGAGGTCTAAGTTAGAATGCCACCTGTCCAGTGTCATCTGTCTACTTACACTCTTCAAACCGAAATACAGCAATGCTCACACTGCTGCTTTACATTAGAAATAGGTGCTGCGGCGGTGCCACCGCAGGCGAGCTATCGACACAAGACTCTACCACCATCATTCTTTACAAAGAAATATAAAAATACCAGGGGCATATTAGAGGCATCTTCTGTTCTACAATACATATTATCAATTGTATGATAAACGGTACTTAAACGGGGCAATATCATTGAAAATATAATTAAATGAAGAAATGTTTGATTAAAGATGACATTAACTGAAAATACAATGAATTTAAGATGCTTAATTTGTACTAAACATCAAAGAAGTAGCAAGAAGCAAGCAAGAAGTATCAAAGAAGGAGACTGCATGCCACCTGATGTTAAGTGGTAACTGCAGCTCGTAGACATGGTCCTATCTGAGGTTTTACGGATTCGTTGCTATTCCTGAGGACTAAGCTGGAGTTACTCCTGTCCAGTATAATCTGCTAACCTTACCCTTTAAAATGAAACACAGCAGTGCACCATTTCAAATTTACGATAGAGATAAGTATAGCAGTGGTGCCGCCGCCGCGCCACACGCTTACTTAAGGCTCTACCACCTATCCTATATCACAAGTGAATGATAGCCTAGTTGTTAAAAATCTTGATCTCCCGCTCCGGTTACACGTACCTCTTAATTTCGAAATTATCCATCCATCAGCCTTTAGAGGTCCACTACTGGACATAGGCCTCCCCTAATTGGCGCCACTCCGTCCGATCCTGCGCCTTCTGAATCCAGCGGTTTCCCTCTGTTTTCCTCAGGTCATCATTCATCATCATCATCATCATCAACCCATTATTGTCCCACTGCTGGGCACGGGTCTTCTCTCAGAGATGAGAGAGT
>DWKW01002534.1:0-10924 GCA_018250115.1 Doberes anticus
TCGTATGTGGATGCGTTGCTACTCATGAGGACTAAGTTGGAATGCCTCTTGTCCGGTTTCCTCTGCCTAACCACACCTTTCAAACCGAAACACAGCAGTTCTCACACTGCTGCTTTACGACAGAAATAGGTGTAGCGGTGGTGCCTCCGCAGGCGAGCCTTCGACATAAGACTCTACCACTATCAGACTACAGTGCACTTCAGTGCAGTGGCCTTGAGTCCACCTGATGTAAAGTGCACTGTAGACCTTCCTGTAAACTAGGACTGTAGACTTCCGCATACCTCAAAGAGGTTAGAAGTCTTATTTGACTCTTGAACCACAGGAGTAACGACGCATCCACATACAACCGCAGTTAGGACTTTTTTTCATATTAGCAGAATAGCTAACTAGCTAGCTAACTAACTAGCTAGCTAACGGGAATGCAGGCTGTCAGATGTTAAGTGCAGTTGCAGCCCATCTTTGAGGTTGTGTGTGGATGCGTTGATACTCCTGAGGACTAAGTTGGAATTCCTCTGTCCAGTGTCTTCTGCCTAAACACATTCTTTAAACCGAAACACAGCAGCTCTGACACTAGTGCTTTACGGCAGAAATAGGTGTGACGGTGGTGCCGCCGCAGGCGAACCTTCGACATAGGACTCTACCACCATCAATTTAGAAACATACATAATGTGTTATTAAGAAACAATTATAAATCTAAATTAAGAGTTGCAAGAGGGATTTGAACGACGACCCACCGGAGCGTAAGGAGATTTTTAACCACTAAGCTATCACTCACTGCATCATAATAACTAAAGCGACGCAATCGAGCACTAAATTGGGAAGTCCTTTGAATAATCTCATGATTAAAGCGCCGTCCACTCTGGTACACTGTGCGTCCCTCTTTTTCACCAGGTGCGAGAGGGATGCAGGACCGTGGGCACGTAACGAAGTGAAACCATTATCCGACTCTGTAGAGGGTTGAATACGTGAGTCACAAACGCCCCATCGCGACACGTTTGTGTGTGTATGTTTGTAGGGTATGCATCTTTCACGTTTTGTTCCTAATTTAGGGGTCTTGTGCCTCGGCTCGTCTATGTCTGAAGTGAAGCAGCGATGAGTTCCCCGTTTGAAGCGTGTAGTTAGGCAGACGAAGCTGGACACGGTGGTCGATGCGTTATCATCCTACAACCTCTGTCAGCAGAACAGCATACGATTATGCAGGCCTCCAGTACATCCACATCAAACCTCAATTAGGACGGAACTACTATCTGAGGTTGTATGTGGATGCGTTGCTACTCAAGAGGATTAAATTGTAATGCCACCTGTCCAGTGTCTTCTGCCTAACTGCACCTTTCAAACCGAAACATAGCACTATGGCCGCCGCAGGTGAGCCTTCGACATAAGACTCTACCACCATACATTTCGGCCCGATTTGAGGTTCGATCTGAATACTGTGTTGGTAGAGTCTTATGTCAACATACGTCTGCGACGGCAACACTGCTGCACGAATTTCTGCCGTAAGGCAGCAGTGCGAGAACTGCTGTGTTTCGGTTCGAAAGGTGTAATTAGGCTGAAGACACCGGATAGGAGGCATTCCAGCTTAGTCCTCAGGTGTATGTATTCACACACAAAGTAAGATAGGATTTCTGTTTTAGTTGGGGTTTGATGTGGATGTCCGTGGGCTGCATTGACCACTTAACATCAGGTGGCGTGCATGCTCGTTTGCTATTCTGTTCATTTATTTTTTAAAATGCCTGCAATGATCGTAAAGTGGGTAGGCTGCATGCGTTTTCTACTCATTTAATATATTTTTTTAACAGAGTAATGAACAAGGCTATATGCCTTAATGTTAAGTGGTGACTGCAGCACATGGACATGTATGTTTTTTACGTGTTTACTAGACTTCCCCGCACAATTCTGTCGCCGTACAAAAGGTATAAACAAACCATTTCAACTGGCCCCCGAGTAAATAACGGCGCACAGAGTAGCATACTGCAGAGGACAGAGAGGTGAAGCTGTGTCTCTCGTTCTATTGTACCACCTTCTATGAACATATTGCAGTATTTAAGTCTAACATACAAACAGACAAACGGTAAAAAAAAAATACAAACGGTGGCTTGAAATAGTTTTATAGTCGATATATGTATAGTAGGATTTTAAAAGATATTTTCGTTATACTAGAACGGCCCCGTTTCAATTTTATAATAGCATATGATACCAGATGTAAAAATATTGCAATATTAATTTGATTGCTAACAGACTAGAAAATCTGATAGGCTAATTAGACATATTTCCTATATGTACTTAAATATATTTAAAATATTTCTACACCGTATCAAAAGGTATCGAAAACAGTTCAGGCACTTTTTGTACAAAACAATATGTCTGAACAAAAAAAGTTTGAAACAGATTAAATAAATAGGTAACTATACAATCAGCCAACATTATTATGTTTTGAATTTGGAACATGCTTGCACGTGACAAATAGAGCGAAACATTTGAGTGAAATAATAACAATTACTAAGAAATAACACCATATCGTTATTAGGGCAGGTTTGTTAAATATTGAAAGGCAGGTAGTGTTCGCCTTGCATAGAAATCCAAACAAGTGATGCCAATAATTTAATACTACTAAGGCTTATAATTCCGTAAAGAAATAATCCTTCAGTACTCTGAATTGTTCCGCTGCGTGTAAGCACTAAGGCAATAGAAATAAGATTGATATTTCCTTGACAAATAAAACAATAATTTTTCAATGCCGCGCAGAAGGTAATCCGGGCACGTGGTAATTTCTATACTTTTTTGAAACGGAATTTTATCCTGCGGCGATCATAAAGACATTGTAACCACTGATTGTATATTTACTTTTAAATTCTGTTTTGTAAGCTTCGAAGTTTACCAGTATAATGTTGCCAGCCATTTGTGTTTAGCAACTTAATTTTTTAAATCGAGAATGGTTTAACGTTATTTATTGAGACTGAAGTCAGCGTAGGGAGACAATGTTGCAGAACAGTAGTCAGTACAAAATAAATTTTAGGTTTTAAAAAACTCTAAAGACACGCTTTAATAGCAAACCAATAGCAAAAAGAGTAAAGAATATTATTAATCTTCTATATCTATACATAGTATAAAACAAAGTCGCTTCCCGCTGTCTGTCCCTATATACGCTTAGATCTTTAAAACTACGGAACGGATTTTGATGCAGTTTTTTTTAATAGATAGATTGATTCAAGAGGAAGGTTTATATGTATAATACATGCATAACATTGTAGAAAAACACTGATAACTTTACAAGTTTCTAAAGTGATGTCATAAATAAACCCATTTTTTTGTGCTTACATTGCAAACGCTGGCTGAACCCTACGAGATAAATCAAAATAATGTTCTATAGTATTTTACACCTTAAAAAGGTCTACAAGATAACCCACAATAACCATTTTTTATATATTTGTAATTTTCAATATTTGTGTAATGTCTTACCTTGAAATTTATTTTTGTTGGTGGCGTAGTAACGCGCGCAGGGTACAGCTAGTTAGTAACAAATAAAAAAAATAACAGACAAAAAATTGTGTTATTGTAAAATAATGCGTAGGTTCTTAGACAGATAGATACATATTAAGCTGATAAAAGCGTGTCACAAATTTGGATACAAGGCAATAGTTATGAAAATATTGTATTTTCATCGGTCTCGATGTACCTATGTGAAAATTACGTTGAAATATTCCGTTAAATATCTAAGATAGAGAAGTTACAACAGAGGGTTTAAGAATAACAATTTCAAGTCTAGGTTATGACTATGTATAATGTTTTTATTTATGTTTTATGTTGTGTTGTAATTTAAAATACTTAATATAACTTACACATTTATATCATTTGTGTTCTCTGTTGTTGAGTGTAGTTATAGTTCGATTTTGAAAAAAATGCAGATTACCCATTAACATCAAATTATTGTGGAAAATTATTTTCTGACCGCTGCCGTGTCCACTATAACGTTTTATCTTCTTTTTTAAAATACTACCAGGATCGGCTCGTGATGCTAATCAATTACACACACATCTTACAGGCGACCAACCACTCTCTATATACCCCGAGCTAAAACCAATTACAAGCACAATTCTTACATCGTGCGGGCGAGTAGTGTTTTAATGACATTTCCAGGCAATTTAGGCAAGTAGACCTATTCCATACATCACCCAGTCAGCTGAAACAGTTACTTGCTAACAACTTTTTTAATGTTTAGTAACTAATATTTCAGTTTTATTGTTGTGTGCATGTTAGTTGGTATCAAGTTGCTATAAGTGAAAACTTTTAATTGGCCAGTTTGAACTGTTGTAAAGTTTTATATTGTATGTGCATAGCTGTAAGTTTTCCGTTAATAATAAAATAAAATAAGTAAATTTAAAATAAACTATTTTAAAAGCGTGCCGTCTTATATACCTAAAACATTTCACATTGAAATCTATCGAAAGTACTAAAAGGACGTTCTTACCTTGTTGCAGATGGAGAAGAAGGAAGATTCTTCGGACGAGTCCGAACACACGAAGCTGGATGAGACCCTCGGAGGTCTCAGAGATTTAACTGAGGTAAACTATATTTACAGGTACCCTGGGCCGCTGGGCCAATTAGCCCAACCGCATAACTGAGTCTGTGCGCGATGTGATATATACTATAGGCAATAGGCTACCTCAGTGACAGTCAGTTGTGCGGTTCGCCGATAACCCATTACTCGCAGATTTATTTTAATCTTGAGCAAAGACAGCTGCTTTACCTATGTATATAACATTCGTCCATGTGTTTAGGCGTAACCACCACGTCGCTACCTCGGAGATAATCAACTGTATCTCGTATCACTATTTAATTAAATTCGTGAGGTAATGTAAATAAACAATTTAGGAATTTAGTATGTTAAATATTATGTTATAAGTATTTTTAGATAAGATTGTACATAACGGATGGTATGCAGTTATGAATGCTATTAAAACATACATAGTATTAAAAACTATTAATATAAATAAAATCTGTTTTTCATATCTTCATAAAGGAATGACGTTTGTTAAAATTTGTGCTTATCTGATAGTGTTGAGATTTTCCACAAGCGACTTACAAGTGAGTGTCGCCGTCGTCATTAAAATATCATGCGCTTTTTGTTTTATTTATACGAATTAAAATTACTGATATTTTTTAATTTAATAAATTACACGTGAATAAATATTGCGTATTGAATCAAAATAAAACATTTCATAAAATAAGTAACTCACTTATGCATATAATAAAATAAATACGTTCAGCTTCACTACATACAGTATTAAATTACTTAATAATTCTCATCTAAATAAGACTTAATGAAAGCCGAAACCACGATACTGCCTAAAATAGGAACACAGATAAAAAAATAATGGTGAATAATTAAACAAACACAAATGGATCGAACACGTGTGGGCTCCAGCCGGCGGCAGGTGCGCTGGCATATGCCGCAACGGACCGTAAAGGTAGAAACTAAATATCAGACGCGATTTACACGACCGACAGATCAATGTTATTTGAAAATCTCTCGTTATTCTCTCATCTCTCGTTTACCGTGTATTATTGCGTCCACTTCTTATCTCAAATTCTGTGAATAAAATATACATATATATATATATATATAACCTAGATCCTAAACATTACCTTTAATTGTGTTTTCTAATATGATTGTGCACATTCTTCACCACTTTAAAACAAACTATACTTACTTGTTTATATTAAATATGTCTTTGTTTATGGTATGGCAAAACTAAAAAATTTGTACCATATTTTGTAACTACTTACAAGATAATAAAAATAAATTTAAATTTATATTTTATTTAATAATTTAAAATTGAATAGTTATTTAAACAATTCGTGTATAAATTATAAATCAATATTTGAATAAATAATTAGATGAGTTATATTCTTACGTATAAAAATATGTGTTACAATACAACACAATTTTTCGTAATCGTTCACCAAATTTATATGAAAGAGAATACAGATTTAAAAGACAGAGAGACATATACAATCGTTGTCTTATAGCTATGAAGCTCTACCAGACAACCTTTGGATAGAAAATAGAATAGAAACAAACATAAATTACATACTAATTTGTTACGTAAAAAATGTTCACGACAACGACTTACTCGTGGCCGATAGTTTGTTCCTGGCTTAGTGTTGGCAGATAGCGTGATTTATTTAATCTGTACAGATTTGACAGCAACATGGCCGCCATAGCTGTTTGGCGCGAATTTTACTGCTCTCAGAAAGGTGGCTTTAAATCTCTTAATGGTCAAGAGGTTGTTGAGAATGATAATAATGTAATAAATTGTTATGTATGTGCTGACATGCAAGATATTTAAGAACGAATCATTTTTTATGACTAAACAATTGATGAAAGTTATATTTTGGAACGCGGTAGAAACCTTTTGGTTTATGGTACGGGTGTTGGTACATCTGGACATCTTCATGTTTCAGCCATAAAACAGCGATGTTTGCTGTGTTTTCGTCTTGAAATTACCTTCATGCATGTTTTTTGCTTCTGAGTATTTAGGGGTACTCCAAGGGAGTGCTATGGCATCATGTTTATTGCCATCTGTCTGTTTAATCATCAATAGCAATGTTGTCCCACTGTCAGGCCCGGGTTTCCGAGATGTGAGAATTTTAGCCTTTGTTCACCACGCTGTCCAAGTGCGGACTTGTGCACTTCTAATGCGTTTGTGAACATTATGTCGAACGGTCGGACATGTTTCCTCACGGTGTTACCGTTCACAGCTAAAGAAAGTCATATTTCATGTTACATTAATTCGATTAGAAGCGTCTTGGGTTTCAAACCCCGACTGACCGATACAGGATGTCGAGATTCTCAACCATCTGATGCTAAGTGGTCACTGCAGCCTATGGACATCAAGATTGAACTTAAACTAAGTTCCATATCAATGTGGATACTACTCCGGTTGCCACTCCTAAGGACAGCTGGAATACCTCCTGTCCAGTACCTTCTGCCTAACCACACTGTTAAAAACCAAACTCAGCAGTTCTCACACTGCTGTTTTATTGCCGAAATGGGTTTGTGGTGCGTTTGTGGTGCCTTCAACATAAAACTGCCACCGTCTATAATACTTTACTTGTCATTATTGTGTTTTGTTCTACTGAAGTTATAGATACAAAAAAAAAGTATTATCAAAATACATAAAACTTTCATTCTACGTCCAGTTTAAAATTTACCTTTGTTCCTCAACCAGTTCCCGTACAGCACATAATGTTCCCAGTTGTTTGGCTCCAATTCTAGAAGTTTCGCTAAAATCTTCTGTTTCTCTGACTCCGGCTTCAGAGACAGCAGCTCTACGTGGGCTTGGACGAATCTAGGTTGAAGGATAATGCACCTTTCCAGCATTTTTACTGCTTGTATTTTCTTGCCGCTTTTCCTGTAATATCACTGAGTGTTTAAACATATTAAGATGTTACCAACTTTTTTATTGGACAATTCAGTTGTTCGGGCGACTTGATAGAGTATATCATAGTTGCCTGCAACAGAGTTACGAAGGAGCATGTAGCCCATGGACGTCGACTCCAAACTCAAATAACTCTACTACAAGTATAAAATCGATATACATTACGACTCAATAAGAAGTCCATATTTAAAAGCCGCTTGTAAAACTCACTTGTACAGCTTCCCGAGATTGTAATGAGCGTTCACATGATGCTTGTTGAACTTGATGGCTTGTAGGAAATGTTGTTCTGCGTTCTCAGAGCCAGCGACGAGGGTACCTAAGTTATTGTGGGCGCTCGCGTACGTCGGCCATAATCTGTAAGGGTACTTGAAACTTCATGGTTTTCCCGGTATTCACAAATATTTTTTTTAATTGAATATAAACGAGCCTGCAGGCCACCTTATAGTAAGACTCGCATATCCACGTCTACTATAATAAGGACCGTAGTCCTGTCTGAGAATAAATTTTGATGCGTTGTTACTCCTGAAGACTAAAACAGCCCTTTGCCCAGAATAGTACTAGCCACGCCGAAACTCAGCGGTGCTCACCACCACCATCGAATAATAGAGAACATTTTTTGATGGTGGTAGAGTCTTATGTCGACGGCTCATCTGCGGCGGCAACACGATACACCTATTTCTGCCGTAAAGCAACAGTGTGAGAACTGCTGTGTTTCGGCTTGAAGGGTGTAGTTAGGCAGACGATACTGGACGGGCGGCATTCCAACGTAGTGCTCAGAAGTAGCAACGCATCCACACACAACCTCAGGTGCGGATGTCCAAGGGCTGCAGAGACCACTTAACATCAGATGACCTGCATGCTCGTTTGATATCCTGCTAATATATAAAAAAGGCTTAAATTAAATAGAACGGGTATCGAGCAATTAGAAAGTTTCGTAATAGAAATTTTCGTAACTGCCAATAAAGGTAGAAAGTAACAATAAAACGCAAACGCTAAGACCGAACTAAGTTCCTAAGCCACTACGACGAAGAAAACCCATATCAACTACCAACCGAGCGTAGCACGCTCTCATAAACGAAGGATTCACAAGCGCCGATTTTTGCAGCGCGACTATGCTGCACGAGAATACCAACCTTGTAAACACCAAATCGTATGCGATGGGTGACTAAAATCGCACACCTCAATACGTTGGCTTTAGACTTTCTCGGTGCGACGACAGGCGCTAAATTCGACAATGATTTTTCTCTGTCACGGACGATCGTTCGTGAAAAATCGACTACAACAGGTGTCTAAAATCTTAAATGTCAGTGTACACTAGATTTCGACATTTCTGGTACGGCGACAGGCGCTAAAATAGACTGTAAAATTTCTCAGTCACGTGCGATCGTTCGCTACAAATTCGCTACGATATGTGTACATACATATGTCTAAAATCTCAAACGCTGAGTACACTAGCTTGCGACATTTATGATTCGGTGACAGGCGCTAAATTCGACTATAAAATTGATCATTCACGTGCAATTTTTCGATAACTCCATTACTATATGTATATGTCTGAATCTCAAAAGACAATGTACACTAGCTTTCTACATTTCTGGTACGGTGACAGGCGCTAAAATCAACTATAAAATTTCTCAGCCACGTCGATCGTTCGCGACAAATTCACTACGATATACATATGTATGTCTAAAATCTCAAAATACTATTTACATTAGCTTTCAACATTTATGGTACGGTGACAGGCGCTAAATTCGACTATTAAATTGATGACACGGGGTTCTTAAAAGAAGGGCTAAAAGAGTTCTCCTTCTAAACCAGCAACGCATTGGCCTTTGGTGTTGCTCGTGTCTATAGGCGGCGGTGACCACTTACCATCAGGTGGCCCGGCTGCCTGTTTGCTTTGGTTTAATAAAAAAAAACAGTCACGTGAGATCGTTCGCGTCAAATCCACTACGATATATGTACGTCTAAAATACAATGTACACTAGCTTTCGACATTTCTGGTACTGCGACAGGCATTAAAATCGACTACAAAATTTCTCAGTCACGGGTGAAAGTTCGCGACAAATCCATCACAATATATGTCTAAAATATCAAAAGACAATGTACACTAGCTTTCGACATTTTTGGTACGGCGACAGGCGCTAAATTCGACTAAAATTTCTCAGGCACGTGCGATCGTTCGCTACAAATAACACTATTATAGATGTCTAAAATGTCAAACGTCAATATAAACTTTCTACGCTATTATATAAGCTTTCTACTTTTACCATGAGGAAATAGGCGCTAAAATCGATCGCGAAGTTGCTCAGTCACAGACGATCGTTTGAGATTATAAAGATGTGCGAGATTCAAAGCTTCCTTTTTTTAAATTAATTTAGCATTTCTGCACATGGTCTGGGTGTTTGTGTACGTGTTTTTTTTCAAACGGAATAGCGAACGAGCATACAGGCCACCTGATGTCAAGTGGTCACTGCAGCCCATAGACATCCACATCAAACTTCAACTAAGACGAAAGTCGTATCTGAGGTAGGATGTGGATGCGTTGCTATGGACTAAGTTGGAATGCCCCTTGTCCGGTATCTTCTGCCTAACCACACACTTCAAACCGAAACACAGCAGTTCTCACACTGCTGCTTTACGGTAGAAATAGATGCAGCGGTGATGTCGACATAAGACTCTACCACCATAGTTTATGTCAATAGCACCCACGACATAGGTTGAATCCTACTGTGGGGCTATGAGTGCGACTCTGTATTCAAGCAGAGTGTGGATGTGTTCCTACCTCAGAGCTTCTTTGTAATGTTTGATAGCGCTGTCTTGCTGTTCAGTTTCGCGCAAGAAGTTACCGAAGTTATAGTGCAGTTTAGCGTTCTGCGGCAAAGTCAGTAAATCCGATCTGAAACAACAAAACACATTTAGGGGTAATTTACCGAATCCGGGGACCTTAAAGCGAATATTGCGAGGTGAAAATCGCTTTATACGTATCAAGTTTAATATGGTTCTAGTCGCGTGTTTGCGGAAATGTAATATGACTTGTAGAGAGTAATAACTTAGGGAGAGAACTTTTATTCGTGCGGAGTCGGTTAAGTGCAAGGGAACGATTTGAACTACTTCAATTTTATCTTCATGATTATCAACCCATGTTCTCCCGCTGGGCAACCTATTATGGTCCAATGGACACAAATCTCCTGTCAGAGACGGGGATCTTTAAGATCATTATGGAGATTTTTCAAGCAACCAGGTCATGTTTACTTTGACGGAAAAACAAGCACCTATTCGTTTCTTTTTCATCTTCATCAACCCATTATTGTTCAACTGCTGGGCATGAGTCTTCAATCAGACATGAAAAGATTTGTGCCATAGCTCACCACCCTGACCAATTACGGATTGACGAACTACGCATGCCTTTGAGAACACTATGCGGACCTTTTTGGCTTGCAGGTTTCCTCACGATATTTTCCTTCGCAATTAAAACAAAT
>DWKW01002535.1:0-10923 GCA_018250115.1 Doberes anticus
AGTTAAGCAACGTCGGGCGCGTTCAGTACTTGGATGGGTGACCGCCTGGGAACACCGCGTGACGTTGGCTTTTTGTTATTGTGTACTATGGTATGGTATGGTATGGTATTTCTACTTAAAAACTATTTTACAGGTGGATTGTAGATATTGTTTTATGTCCTGTTTCTGACGACGACCGTCAAATATATTGTAATATTAATATTATATCAATTACGGTTTAATTATATTAACTCTACGGTTACTGAAACCATTTGATAGAGTACTTGTAAAATCTTACATATTACATATATTCAGCTTAATTACAATTACGACCTCCCAGTTTAATTCCGTTATATACATAACTATGTGTAAGTACGAACCCTTCCCTTCCGTTTGGTTCCATTGTTACAGAGGGATGAAGTTAGTATCGTGCTGATTCACTAGATGGCGCTGAATCTGCCTAACCACACCCTTCAAACCGAAACAGCAGTTCTCACACTGCTACTTCACGGCAGAAATAGGTGCAGCGGTGGTGCCGCCGCAGCCGAGCCTTCGACTTAAGACTGTACCACCATCTGTCGTAAAAACTAATTATTGTGTTTAGTACCAAATAAATTATAAAAATTGGTGTTTCGATTGGTTTTCGTTGCCGTAAAGCAGCAGTGTCAGCACTTGTTTTCAGTTCGAAGCGAAAGAAAACGTTAGGCTTATGATCTGGACAGGAGGCATTCCTATTTAGGCCTCAGGCGTAGTAATGATCCACCGACGATCTCAGATAGGTCTTTGTTAAATAATTATGATCGTTTTCTTTTCTCGGATATAGCCCGCAGACAAAATTTAAAGCTTCAGACGGAGACAGTAATTTAAACGCTGAGCCAATAAATATAATCATCACTAATGGTTGGTTTGGGCTGCGTATGTGAAGTCTCCCAATCCACATTAACCATCAATTATGGTGGACTATGGCCTAAATCCTTCTCATCTCGTCTAATGATGACGAGGCCGTGGTCCACTAACTACTGGCCAAGTGCTGATGTCTTTGTACACATTATGGAGAACTTATGATTCTTCATGATACTGTTCTTCACTTTTTCGTTGTTGAATAAAGGTACCACAAAACTTACATCAAAAGTAAAAAAAACTTATCCAATCCCACTTCTTCTTCCTTCAGGTACCAAGAAGATGGAGTACAAGACCAGGCAGTGGCACGAGAAGTGCTTCTGCTGCGTGGTGTGCAAGAACCCGATCGGCACCAAGAGCTTCATCCCGCGTGAGCAGGAGATCTACTGCGCCGGCTGCTACGAGGACAAGTTCGCTACCCGCTGCGTTAAGTGCAACAAGGTATATGTTCTACATATAATTGTCCTGTTCTATAATTTACGTCAGGTCCTCAATTCTGCTTGAATTATGTACATTTGATGTGGTATATAAGTGAGCGATAGCCTACTGGTTAAACATCTCGACCCCGCTACTACGTTGGGTCGAGGTTCAAATCCCGGTACGCACCTTTATTTCTCGAAATATTGTCTGTTCGAAATTTTCGAAATTATGTGCGTATTATGAATTAATTATCACTACCTCAGATAATACTTTACTCTTGACATTACCTTTCGTTTTGCTTTAGGTTGTAGAGATTAGAGACCTCTACATTCGAGGGACAAAATCCTGACTTCCCCTTTCATATTTTCATTCTTCCTTCATCCACTTTGCCATTCTTAATGCTTTCCCTTCCTCTTTTACAACCTTCCCCGCTCTGCCTACGAATCAGCACTTAATTTAATGCCGTCTGCTTTGACATCGGCCTCCCGATGTAGGGAGGTAGGGAGTACTCCCTACCTCCGACTATCTCTGTGAAATTGCTAATATCGTTAATTAGAACCCGTCCGAAAAATCGGGCACTTTTCGGATAAGCTGAGACTAACGGTACAGAGTAGGAAAACTTCTGCCTAGAGGCAAAACTTTTGACTTCGTGTGTAAAGAGTAGACCTCCTGATGCAGTGTTATGTCTATTGTAATCTCAGCAGATGAGATTTTTTAATTACGCACGTCACAACTGGTGACATATCCCGCTGAGCGGTATCTGCCGTTCTCTGCGGACAGCAGCTCGTTGG
Source organism: Doberes anticus (assembly GCA_018250115.1). Taxonomy (NCBI): domain Eukaryota; kingdom Metazoa; phylum Arthropoda; class Insecta; order Lepidoptera; family Hesperiidae; genus Doberes; species Doberes anticus. The sequence continues at coordinate 2,091 of DWKW01002535.1, forward strand.
TTCTCATGTTTCGAGCCTGACCCGACCGCTTGCCCCGCCAGATCATCACGCAGGGCGGCGTGACCTACAAGAGCGAGCCGTGGCACCGCGAGTGCTTCACGTGCACGCACTGCGACACGTCGCTGGCCGGCCAGCGGTTCACGTCGCGCGACGAGAAGCCCTACTGCGCGGAGTGCTTCGGAGAGCTGTTCGCTAAGCGCTGCACGTCGTGCACCAAGCCCATCACTGGTGAGACACTTGGACCACAGATTGAATGGGAAAGGGACTTATTGCAGGAATAGAAAATATTTTTTTCTTTTTAGGAATTTTTTTTGGTAGCAATACCTACCTTTTATTGCAGGAATTGAAAAAAAAAATTTTTATAAGTTTTTTTTTTTTGGAAAAGTACTTGTACTTGTAAGGCAAAAATTATCAAAAAGTTTTTTTTATAGTGAGATAATTTTGTGAATGCGTAACGATAAGATGAAACGTTTAGGTAAATGTAGTAATAGGTTTTCTAACAAATATCTAATTACGACGCAGTTACGTTTCCGTATTTGGTCTGGGTTTTGTGTAGTTGCTTCTACGTGTGTCCATGTCACCCACGACATAGAATCTTAGCGTGGGGCTATGGTGTTAAGCGTTATTTAAAATATACACGTATAAATATATATGTTACGTCATATTTAACGTGATCTATATATATATGTGTGTGTATTGCCTCCGGATCTGTTACCGGCCCAACCGGTGACACCGCCCCCGTTGGGAATTTACGGCCTAAACCAACGTAACCCATCCACTTTCCAGGCATCGGCGGCACCCGCTTCATCTCGTTCGAGGACCGCCACTGGCACAACGACTGCTTCATCTGCGCGCAGTGCAAGACTTCGCTCGTGGGCAAGGGCTTCATCACCGACGCCCAGGACATCATCTGCCCCGAGTGCGCCAAACAGAAGCTCATGTAAATACCATCAGCTTGCTATCGCTTCCACTCTCTCGCCGGTATACCTCCGATCGCCGACTCTTCATTAATTAGACCTGTAAGCATGGAACTGAACGGGACCACGTAGACAAGCATGTAGGCACGCCAGTCTGGCCTAATAACGCATAGGTTAAATTGTTTCTCGAATAACAAGACTGGCTTCGTAAACTCGAATCCAAAATTAGGCGAACTAATTTGACACACAAGTGTTGCCATGTACGGACGAGATTAGTGATGGGGTGCGTGTCGATATTTCGATATCGACTTAAATTGTCTGTAGATCTAATCTTGTCTTTTTGTTATTTGACCTATAAATAACTTTTTGGTACGTTATTTTACTTAAATTAATTGAAACCAGTTCAATGTGCATTACAATCTGTAATGTCAAGTTATATAAAGTTATCACAACTATCAAAAAATCTATTATACTTATTTTTGCGGTTATTGATAATATTTTTAACTAAATCAAAATTAGTTACATTAACATCCATTGTTGAGACATCTTTTTAAGTAAATATATACCTGCGCCAGGAGGTCTCGCTCTTCCTTATCTTACATAAACAAAAATTTATATGGGAACAATTTTAAAACATCTGAACTAAACGGGTGCTCTGTAAATAAGCAGTATTAGCTGCAACTTTTTTTTGAAATATCGATAAGGAGAGCACTATCCGTACTATGGCAACACATTCAACTGTACGAGCAAACTGAACCGTCAAACTAGTTCGCTGAATTGTGGAACTTAGACAACCGGGTCCGAGAGTCGTGGCTTTCGCGTCTGGTGTGGATCCTAACACCTCACATTGTAATTATCTGTTTTGTGGTTGTGCAGCGACGAAACCATCCTCCCCATAGTCGCTAACGCGAGAGACTGGTGCGTGTTCGATAAGCAGAAAAAGCCCAACGCTGAGCTATTCGACCTTGCCGACAAACACAAGTTCCGTAGGGTCAACCAGTAGTCACTCGGTACTTCGAGTTGTTGACGATATTTTTATACGAAAAAAAATAATAATGCGAAAATCACAAAAAAAATGTGGATGCACAAAATAAAGTATTTAATTTTGCTTTTTTTTTTTTACTGAACTCTATAATTAAGACATTTATATATATTTTGATTGACGTTACTAATTGCAGAGGTTACATCCACGTATCCTGTATTTATTGATATATGTATCGTAATGTAACACGCTAATTGCCATATAATTTCGCTTTGGCTGTCGTTTTAGTCCCTTAGACTTAGGACAATTTACCTAGTGCAATTCACACGATGCCTTAATAACATATCTAAGTCAATTCGAGGGTAGCCGTGTCGCGTACGTCGACAGTTATTATCGTTAGTTATAAATCCGTCAGGATTAAGTGCTTGTCATTGTTTAAACGCGTAACATAGTTTAAGTGTAAGGATTATCGACGGAGTAATGTATGATTTACGTATAATTAAGTATTTATTTATACGGAGAACCACTCGAGCGAGCGGCCGGAGCTTCCTAACACTTAGGTCGACGTTGAGTCGAATAGATTTTACTAATAAAAATAATATAATGCAAAAAAAATATTTTCTTGTTCTCGAATAAGACCTACTCGTGTTACGATAATGTAATTGAATGTTATCGCTATTTTTACATGATAATGATGATACATATTTTCTTAGCGTAGAGTTTATTGTGTGAGTGAGTACCATCTGTGTTTGAGATCGCGGAGGCGAGCGACCACGATGTCTGGGGATCACTTTATAAAGGTTACTTGTTAAGGGTTAAATTATTAAAATGTTGAAATATATTACCTAATTTATATATTAATGTGTACACTTTTAAATTGCTTAGCGGTGTGATCTGATCTAATCTTTGTAATCTATCAATCCATAGATTGTATAAACTATGAAACTGATTAAATTATCAAAAGTAACTTGATTGTTCGTTTTTATTTATCATATTTTCCCTTCCTTCAGATCCTTACAATTTATGTTATAAGTCAAACATTCAATAATACAAAGTAAGCAGTAAATCTGTGAATATTCATGACTGTTTGTGGTAAAAAAAAATAACTACCTGAAAACAGAAACCTGTGCAAAAATATAGATATGGTGGTAGAGTCGTACGTCAAAGGCACCACCGCAGCCCTATTTCTGTCGTAAAGCACCAGTGTGAGAACTCCTGAGTTTCGGTTTGAAGGTACACCCTTCGAACTAGTTAGGCAGAAGACACTAGACCGGAGGTATTCCAACTTAGTCGTCGGGAGTAACATCACATCCTCTTATTAGCTCAGATAAGACTTACGTTGAGGTTGGATGTGGATGTCCATGGGCTGGAGTGACCACTTTACATCAGGTGCCCTGCAAGCTCGCCATCATTGGAGGCGTTTTTTTACCAATTCTGGTCGAGCTGTGTCGAGTCGAGTCGTGTAACTTTGATAACACAAAAATCTTATGAAAAAATTGCAAAATTAAAAGTCCAAATATTTTTGATATTTTACTTAATGGTAATAATTTACAATAAATTGCATTAACTACTTTAAAGGCATTAGATATTTATATGGATAACATATTTTCTATTAACAACGTCTACGATAAAATCTAAAAGCTTGGTGTGGGATAATTTTGTGCCATTTTGATAATAAACGGATCAAACCCATTCAACATTTCTTTGTACAAAATTTTCAGCCGCAAAGCAATAGTACTTACACATGTGTTTAAAATAAAAGGCGGCAATATTATTATAGCAGGCACATTTTTTTTTTTCAAGAAGTAGCTTACATCAGCTTAGTCCTTTGAGACTGTCTCTGGTGGTCAGACACATTACAGACTTCACACTTCAACCCTTTTAAAAGTTGTATATAGATATTAATATTACGTAAATATCAAAATATTCGCTGTGTATTAAAAATATAAAAAAATCATAATGCAATCGCATTTACACTATCGCAATTTCAATTTCACATAAATTATTCAAAAACTTAATAAATCAGGTAGTCGTTTGAAAACTGTTAAAATAGTCAAAACTAATGAACAATATAAGCGTTTTTCTTGAAAAAATTCGATAATTCTGCCTTACATAATATAGGTACACTTATACGATAAATGTATTATTTTGGCTAACAACAAGAAAAATATGAGTTTAGTTACTCATCATTGCCATTTGCAAGTGTTACCAAGCATGGACTGGTGTTGGTAAAAAAATGTGTAAAAAATAAAATCTGACTACAACAAACGATTTAAGACGAGTACACAAAGTACTAAAAGGGAAACTGCAACAATTTTGTATAAATTTTAAAAAAAGTTTCAAAAATTCTCAATTGTCGCCATCGACAAGAACTTTGTTTTATGTTGCTAGCAAATAAAAAATTCAGCTAATGTCAGTTGTTGAGGTTCATAACCTCAAACCTGTCCTTGTATCAGTCGGTTCCGAAATACTTTTGCCCGAAATGATTCGGTGCCACTGGGTGCAGCTCGGATGTGAGGATCTTCATTTTAGGAACATAATCAACGACTGCCTGAGCTGCGGCAGGCGTGCAGAAGAGATTGGAGAGGATAATGCGTTCTTCTTTCACGCCGTGCTGGGTTAGAACATTCACAGCCTAGAAAATGAATTGTGAAAATACATACCTACCTAAATAAAATACATACCTATAACATTCCAAATTTACCGATAATGTCACTCAAAAACTTCATGCTCACAGCCCCATGCTGGGATTTCTTGTTTCGTAGATGCTATGGACACCTACACACTAATTATTGCTTTTTGAACGGCGTAGCAAACAAACGTGCAGACAATCTGATGTTAAGTGGTTCCTGCAAGCCCTTGGACATCTCAGGTTTTATATGTATTCCTGAGGACTGAGTCGGTCCTCAGGAATCTCCTGTAAACCAGTATGTCTCCTGTCCGGTGTATTCCGCCAATCCTCACCCTTCAAACCACCTGCATGCAGCATGCAGGCCTCCTGATGTTAAGTGGTCACTGCAGCCCATTCACGTACGTCCTATCAGATCACTATGTTGGAATGCAACAAAATGGAATCCTGGTTTCTTCTGCCTTACCACACACCCAGGAGTTCTCACACTGCTGCTTTACGACAGAAATAAATGCAGCGCTGGTGCCATCGCAGGCGAGCCTTCAACATAAGACTCTACCACCATCCACCATCAAATTGTCCACTATTGGGCACAGGTCTTCTCTCAGATACGAGGACTAGGTTATAGTCCATGGCGTTGGCCAAGTGCAGAATGGCAGACTTAACATGCCTTTGTGAGCATTATGGAAAATTCTTAGAAGCCTGCATGGGTTTCCTCTGATGTTTTCCTTCACTGTTAAAGCGAGTCATCATTTATAATATGCACATAATTTTAAAAAACCACTAGAGGTGCATCTCAGGATTTGTACCCCGACCTACGGGTCGAGATGCCTAACCACTAGGCTTCCACCATCAAAATATTCAAATATTTCATATAACAAACTAGTACATACCTGTTTAACAGTATTACCAGTAGACATAATAGGGTACATAAGTAGCACTTGCCGACGTGCTATATCCTCAGGGAACTTTGCATATACAACATGAGCCTCATGGGTATCTGTGTCACTCTCGACAAGGATTTTTCCAATACGGATTGAGCGGCAACAGTCTCGGAGACCCTGTAAAATTCATCAGGCTAACAATCTTAAAAGCGGCCATCTTTAACTTTGATGTTGTGTTAAAATGAAAATACACTGATACAGAACATTTACACACAAAACACATTAATTAGACAATGGATCTTAATTAGAAAAGGAATAGAATTTTTACATTTTTATTCATGTTAAAAGAATAGGAAACGAACATGCAGGCCACCTGATGTTAGACACTACAGCCCATGGACATCCATGTGGATTGAGGATGTCTCAAATACGACTGAAGCCCTATGTAGTTGTGGACTCCTAAGTATTAAATTAGAAGCCTAATGTCCAGTGTATTCTGGATTGTGTGGCAGTAGACTCTAGACAAGGATCATTCCAACTTAGTCCTCTGGAGTAGCAATACATCCACATACAACCTCAGATCGGACTTCCGTCCTAGTTGAGGCTTGATGTGGACGCCCATGGGCTGCAGTGACCACTTAACATCAGGTGGCCTCCATGCTTGTTTGCTATTCCGTTTGAAAAAAATGAGTGAAGGTTCACGTAACTATGTACCAACTAAGACTAATAAACATATTAAAATATTATTATACATAATAATTAATTGTTGCACTTAATTAATTGTTACGTCTATAGTACAATATTTGATTTCCATAATAGATAAATGAACTGTTTATTATGATTATGATCATAATTAAATATAAATATACAGTCAATAAAGAAAGCAAATCAACACATTTAATTCTTTGCATAATTAAACCATAATAAAACCTTCAAAAATTTTATACAGTATTTGTAGAAAATGGGGACAAACCTGCTCCATAGCTTCTCCCGACCTAACAATGGAGACTCCACAGTTTCCTGCCCCATACTTCAAGCCCTTGTATAGAGCACCAGTGGGGGTCACAACCTCACAGTCTGTAAATGGCAGCTTGTTCAAACTCTCTTCAATGACCAGGCGGATCAGACGGTCCGCGTAGAACTTGAAATCGCTTCTTGTTGTGTTTCTTGATAATAAAAAGTTAAAAAATCTATATTTTAAGTTGATATTACGATATGATATTTACTACACCCTACAACACTTCCTGCAACAGTTTTTATTACAAATTTTCTCAGTTTATTAAATACATGTACTGAAAAGATTGAGACTAACAGTTTGCATGCCATATTCACGTTTGAACTACATTGGTACAGAAGGAGCATACAGAACAGGGATATAGCCTGACCTCGTGGTAGTTGTACACTGTTATGGATTCATGAGGTTATGTTGTTTCTTACATTGTTACACTCAACCACTCAAATCAACTAATTTTTTTTAAATAAATGCAATAAAAACTTTATTCATAAAAAAAATTATGCTCTGTCATTATCCACACCAATATCTACCCATTATTTTCCCACTACTGTGCACAGGTATCCTCTCGAGATGACAGGGTTTAGGCCAAAGTCACCACACTTGTCAAGTGGTGATTGGCGAACAAGCCTTTGAGAACATAATGAAGAACTCTACTCTCAAGTATGCTACAAAATTTGATGAACTAGTAAAACTTTTGTTTCAACTAAGAAAACATTCTTATATGATCCACAGTTCTGCTAGCCTATCTATTTATTTTCAAAACTAATGAATACACAATTTTGGGCAAATGCCAGTGCAGTTGTAGAAGAGAAATTCATACATAAGTGACATTGGAAGTGGGAAAAAATTAGGAAGTAAAGTGAGAAACTTCTTTTGAATGTCATAGTTTTCAGAACTTATTTAAAGTTCCCTGTACATGAACATTGTGAGTCTCTCTCTCGACAGTCTGTCACTCAATAGACTAATGATTAAGAATCTCAACATTCCTCTCCTGTGGGTTGGGGTTCAAATTCTGGCCTCTAATTTTTCAAAATTATGAGTTATAATTACTTCTGAATTGTATGCGTATTAGAAATTATGTATTAGAATTACAGCTTGATTTAACAGTAATATACAACATAGTGAAGAAACTTGCGTGCGTAAGAGTTCTCCATCTTGTTCTAAATGGCTTATGTAGTCAGCCAATCCGTACTTGGCCCGCGTGGTGGTGGTGGCTTGAACCCTCTCATCTTTGAGAGGAGACCTGTGTCCAGAAGTGGGACAACAAGGGGATGATCATATTGAAATGAAGGCATTGTAAATGTACAAGTTCTCACAGCCAAATTCTGTATGACTGCATCAAGCCTCAGCGTATACTCAGCACAAACTCACAAGTTTTCCGATATCTACTAGAAAACGTACTAAAAATCACATTTCGTAACCTCACTTACTTGTCCCTTAGGATAGTTTGCAATTCCTTAATGTTATCGTTCGAAGGAAGCAGCGTGAGACTGTCACCGAATTGTTCCTTTACGTCATCGGCGTCCCACTGCCTGATATCGTTGTCGATAAGTTCCATTTCGCTTTTTATTATCAACCTACAAATTCGAACTATCAACTTGCTAAATGTTAAACTCGACAAAGTATCCGCGGTTATTATTGTAACGTCAATCACGTCAATGTCAATAGATTAAATGTCACATGTGTTTTGTTTGACAGCGTCATAGTCAGCTGGTACTGCGTTTAGAAATATCAGAAATTCAAACAGACTGTAACAGCTTTAAGATGCATCAGACGAGCGGTATGTTTAGTATAGTTATTTATTGATCGCTAACAAAATATGCGCTGTAAGGAGCAACAAAGATAGATAAATTCAGAAAAGGAGCTAATTTTGTTATAGATGCGAAGTACTGTTTGTAAAAAACATAAGCGAACAATGCAGTTACGAACCTAAATAAAATTGAGCAGGCGTCCCCGCGGCCCAGGCTTGTATAGCTAAGATATCGTATAACGGTTCACGGAAACATGACAGAACGAAAAATGAGCCTTATAGTGCGCATTCCGGTACAATATCGACCACGCGTAACTGGTTTTTAATGTAATTTCGAGACTGTAGAAATTTTAATTATACAATTTTATTTGGCCCTGCCGCATAATCTTAGCTGACGTCCCCGCTAACCACCTGCTTGCCAAATTTCAACTTAATCGGTCAAGTAGTTTTTAAGATCTCGTGATGTAAGTCAGTCAGTGTTATTTCTCTTAAATAATAAAAATTGTAAATAAAACTCGTGTATTTGCTCTCACAATAGGATCTTATAACAATAATAATTACATAGTCGTTACTAAAATAAGGTACTGCGTAATCTAAGAACCTTAGGTAGATACTAGTGAGAGCCCGGTGCCTGCATTAGGTTTTTTTTTTCAAAT
>DWKW01002536.1:0-10920 GCA_018250115.1 Doberes anticus
TATGCCATTAAAATTAAGTTTCTCGAAACCTCCAAGGCTTCACAAAGTTTACGTAGACTTTCATTACACAACAAGAAATTGATGGATTGATCGCTGTCTATGCTTTATTTATGGTTGTATCACCGAGGAGCTGAGAATGAACTGATAAATGAACGTTTTCATCGAATGACTTGCGTTTCAAACAAAAAATAACCGCCCCTCATAGTTGCAGCCACACGTTCACAAAGCGACAATGATTCTAGTATTCAATAATGCAATATAGATAATACGCAACATCGCGCCCCGAGTTAAAAACTCGAGACAGATAAAGTTTAAACATTTCATATTCTCAATTAACGATAATATTAAAATTTTTGACCGATCAATTTTACTTCTAATACGTCCTTAAATACGATCAACAGACAACTTTATCAAGTCTTAGAAAAGGAATAGACCGCAAATGCCCGAGCGGGGAGCGCTATCACGGGCTCCGGTCATCCCATCAACATTATATAGTAGATACACAGACAGTAACAACAGAGTAAATTGTGAACAGAGCCCTCACACGCGCCGCCGGGGGCCCTTCGTTGAAAAACTTGTTGCGACGCACGCACAATCATTTAAAAGAAACATTACAATCTAGAAATGTCTATTTAAAACATTTGATATGAAGTATTAACTATTCTAAAATCTCAATTGTGCGCAAACATGCAATTATACGAGGAAGACGAGAATTACACGTAAATAATCATTGGAACAGAACAAGTTTTTGAACGAAGATCGCGAACACGTTCGAATGAGAAAAATGCAATTCGGATGATCACATTCGAAACAATTGATAGAAGTAAAAGTGCTTTAAATCGATTTCTGGTGAAATTTCAAAATACATTAATTCCAAATGTAAAAATATTTACATCGGTCGTCTCCCTTGCCCCTGGTCTAGTGGGTTTTTTTTATCCATCGAACTCTCCGAGACCATTTAACAAGACCGATCACATACTTGATAACACCGCCTTTCCCCTTAACGAGCTCGATATACTTAACAAATCTACGGAGTTTCGAAATCGAATCCGTCATGTTGTAATACTGCTGAATACCATCGAGATACCGCCTGCCGCGTGGCTCCCGAACGTCAATTACAAACCGTACGTCTCAAACGTATGGTCAACTTTGATAAATTTCAGAAAAAACCTATCTATCCTACGTATTGTATAACTATTGTTTCAAACTACATTTTGATCCAGTCAAATGTTACTTTTAACGATACAGAATTCTCATCGTGTTTGACATTTCCCCAACAGTAGAATGCTGACGGCAAAACTGAATCTTTACGCGCGTACGTTCTTCTTAGACTAAAAAGTTTGTTACAGATAATCAAGAAATTTTGTTTACAAGGTTTTTATAGTAAACATTCGACTATCTGTGAGCGTAAATGCGTCGAAGAAATATTGATAATTCAAACCGTCCGAACACAGCTGTATTCAATGCGATCAAAATTAAAAAAAAATACCGGATAATATAATACCTACATCATGTCATCATACCCCTTTCACACGGACCATTGAAACAACATTAATTTATTATTCACATATAGAAACGCACACAAACACCTAACGCATTTACCTGTAATAGCACTGGATTATTTTATCAAAGCTTGTTGAAGCGACAGTTGAATTCGTGGAACGCGCTAATCGCCAGCTCAAGACGATTAGATAAGATTGCGCGAAAACTATTGGATCTTGTGTGGTTTGTGTTACAAAATTGCAACGATGCGATTTGTTAGCGAATGATTTGACAAGGGACTTCGGCGAGATGCCTGCGGAGGTAACGTCCACACCAAATTCGATTATCGAACTAAATCTTACGGTAGGTGTAATAGAGTTTGCACGCTGCACTAGGCTTTGCCGCCGCAGACTCGTGTGGTGTCGCCCCTGGAGCAATCTACGCGTTTTCGTTCTGTTGCTTGAACAGTAGGGTCTCCTCGAAGATGTACTTCTTGAGAGTCTCCTTCGGCAGATCGTCCAGCTCCATGGCGAAGCGGAACGGCTCCTCCGCCACGGGCTGGAAATATAAAGCGATTTAAGGCTGCAAACTAGACGTTACATAACATATCCCTATTTGTATATGTTTGTCGACAATAAAAAAAAATATTGTAAGCGTAATTTGAGTTGAATTGAACGTGTCTGACATTTTATAAAGTAAAAATCAATTTGTCTTCGATCATTTTTAAGTAATTTTCATAAATTTATGATCAATATTCTAATGAATCGATTGCATATACACAATATCAATATACATTTATTTTAATCAGTATTTTGTGTAACAATTTCAAACTTTTTCAACCGTGTTAATTATGAACAAACAAAATACCCAGTTCACGTACAGCGCAAATATTTCGTTTATTTGATTGGCTCGGGCTTCGTGCGTTTCATAACGTTTTTATGCTGATTTCCCTTTGGACTAGCAGCCGCCAGTTCGTAGTTAATAAATAATTCCCAATGATTATCTATGAAACGAAGCGAAACGAGCAATTCCTTTGTTCTTTTCCATGGGCAAGCTGAAAAGCTATCTATGTTATAGCTAAAGCTAAAGTTAGCTAGCTTTACAGATATGATATAAATTTTCATGTACAACCAAATAACACCTAAACTACATACTTTCGAGACACACATGACAGAAACAGAGGATCTTGTAGGAGTTTTGACAGTTTACGGAAAACTGATGTAATTATGGATTTCGTTCATCAACTAGGATGGCGTTCATTGCTCGATTTCGTTATAAAACGACCATTGACAAAACGATATCGTCGATGTATGGTATAATAACAAATTCGTATAGGTAAATAAATAAATAAATAACGTTTCACACTCATATCCCCAAAGTAGGATTTAACCTGTGTCGTGGGTGCCATGGACACACAGAGAAACAAGAACAGGAACAGAAATCGAATTGCATCATTCTAATTTCCGCCCCACTGGGAATCGAACCCAGGACACTCAGAACAGCAGACCGCATTGACCACGGCACCGTACAGGCCGTCAAAAAAGGTTCAGGTGTTTTTAAAAATGGAAGATTCATTTTTCTAAAACCAGGTTTTACGTTGCAAAGCAAATTATTATGAAAACAGTGCCAAGGTTATATTATAGACGACAAATAAAACGAATAAAATAAATTGCAAGTTTCACAGTTTATTCATGACAACACTCCGTATTTATGAAATACGTTAAAGCGTAATGGGAGACTAGATAAAATTAATGAAAGCAATATCGGTATGAAAGAGCTTTGAATTACAACTAGATGAACTGAGGAGGTGATGGTGGTAGAGTCTTATGTCGGAGGCTCGCCTGCGGCAGCACTACCACTCTACACCTATTTCTGCCGTAAAGCAGCAGTGTGAGAAGTGCTGCGTTTCGGTTTGAAGGGTGTAGTTAGGAAGACGACACTTGACGAGAGGCATTCCAAAGGACTACGTCAGGAGTAGCAACGCATCCACACACAACGTCGGGTGTGCAGGCTATATACAAAAAAAAGGAGAATTGCGAAGCCGCTTGTTTTTCTTAGCTAATATTAATATCGGCTTAAAGCTCTGTATGGCATCTTTGAATAAGATTTTTTTCTGTTTTCTTCCTAACGTTATTACGATAAAGGATGAGCGCGTGCTTTGGATCTTATTAATTTTTTTTATTACTTTTTCTGTTTCAAAAGTATAGAAAATAAGAGTATTTTTTAGTGACAGGCCGCAAAAGAAAAAGATTTCCTGATGTTAAGTTGTCACTGCAGCCCATGGACATCCTCATCGAACCTCAACTAGAACGGAAGTCTTATGAGAACGGATGGAAATTGTATGTGTCTTATGAGTCTTATGTCGCTGCTGCTGACAATTTTTTTTTTCCAGCGTCAGTGTCTAACCGCACCCTTCAAACAAAAACACAGCAGTTCTCCAACTGTTGTTTTACGATTTAATTTAATATAGCATAACTGTGCGCTTTTCACGCTCGTTCTTGCCACGAACGTGCAAGATGTGGAACAAGCTCTCCTCCGTAGTATTTTCCCTGCGACATGGGTTTCTTAAAAAAAAAAAAGGAGGCTGACAACATATAAATGACTCTTCTGGCATCAGAAAAGTCAATAGGCAACAGAAATCATTTACCACTGGGTAGTGCGTATGTCTGTTTGATATAATTTTTTTTTTTTATAAAATATTGAATATAAAAAGTAAAGCATATCTCGTTCAGAATGTTAACCAATATTAGCATTCACGGTGAATAGCGGCCGCGTCCGCGAAACTAAAAAGTAGAACATAATTTCCACGTGTCAACCGCGCGGGCGGGTTATAAATGAACACGTTTATATTGTCTTTTTTTTTGTTTTAAAATGTGTGTATGTGTGTTGGATTATAACATAATTATTCAGAGCCTTATTCAGGGCCGTTCATTAATTATTAATTATGTTTCACTTTGTTTTTCACCCCACCCCCCCTCGTCGTCACACTGACCCTGTACATAAACCAAATTACTCACCCAAAACATACATTTTGTTGTCTAAAAATATTTATTTTAATTTTATAATAAAATTTTAATCAATTAATTAAAAAAATATATATTAATGATCAATAAATATTTTTTATTCTTAATTAATCCCAAGTCCAAGGATTCTTTAAATGCGCCGAAAGTTCTATAATCGGTATTGATGTATCTACTTTTACCTCTTCGAGAAAAAAATTGAAGTATATTAGTATTTTTGATGAACTGTGAACGTGTGTCGTAGATATCCCGTTCCTCCATGTCACATTGTGTCACCCCTGAGCAATCCCCCCTTGTATGCGAACGTATTTTATGAACGGCCCCTTATTAATATAATAACAACTTTTAACTTATAAGCTTAGTTACTTAGGAAAGGTTACCTCATCATTGGGGTCGTAGTACTGCTCGAGATAGGGGTGCGCGAGGGCCTCCTCCACGGTGATGCGCTTGTGCGGGTTGAAGGTGAGCATACGATGCAGCAGGTCGAGGGCACGCGCGTCCGCACCGGGGAACAGCTCCGTCCAGGGCACACGCGGCTTGTACGGCAGCGACTCCAGGTAACCGCGAGCCTGGACAAATTTTGTTATGATCTCATTCTAGAACAATTCTTAATCTCAAAAAAAAAAAAACAATCTTAATAACTAGACGTCTTTTGACTTACTATGGCAGTGTTGCCACATATCAGTGAAAAAACAAGGAAACCATTTTAACGTAGCTCTATCGACTTGGTTATCGAGATGTTTTTTTTTATGTAATAATAGAAAATAGCAAACAAGCATGCAAGCCACTTGATGTTAAATGGTTTTTTTTTTCACGGCTTTACGGCAGAAATAGGTGCGCGGTGGTGCCGCCGCAGGCGAGCCCTGGACATAACACTCTACCACCATCTATGGTTCTGCTGTACCGATCTTGTTCTGTAAGATTTCGCGATAGCCTAGCGGTTAAGAATCTTGATCATCTGTTCCGATGGATTGTGGTCAAATACCGGCACGCACCTATATATCGAAATATTGTCTATTCTCAGTTTTTTTCCACGTTATGTGTGGAGAAGGTATAAATTGTACACCTGCACGCCTGAGAGGTCTGCATAATGCCCTCGAAGGCATGTGAAGTCCGCCAGTCCGCAGCTTGACAGCGTGGTGGACTAAGGCCTAAACCTTCTCATCTCTGGGAGGAGACCCATGCCCAGTTGTGGGACAGTAAGTGGGTTGATGATAATGATGATGACGATCTTGATCAAACTGTAGCTGTAATGTGCTTGCTATTCAGTTAATATTTAAAAATCTCATGTCGCAGGCCAACATGAATACCAATGCTGGAGCAGAATGTTCCACTGCTTCCAACGTTCGTGGCTAAAACGAGCGCGAAAAGTGACTATACGTTACGTTCACTTTTTTTTAAACTCAAAACTGATTTCTCTTTAATCCTGTAAGCGTTAAGAATTAATGCCAATGTAAAAGATGGAATAGTAATATTCGATGGATGGTAGTCCCACTTCAGATCGTGCGTGGATGTCGTTTCTATGTGAGGAATTGTGGCTATTGAATTGTATCTTATGTGAATTTTTGAAAATCTATCACGGCCATTTTGAAAGTATAGATCCGATTTGACCCATTTTCTAAAAGGCCGAGCATTGGACAATTAATTTGTGTAAAAAATTTTATAGCCATCCATCAAATATTGTGGACGTTACTGTGCTGTCAAAATTCATTATATCCCATATTTATATGTGAATTTTTAAAGTCACTTTAAAATAAAAATATTTTTTGTCAAAATCGATCATCCTAAATGATTAGCATTTTATAATCAAATCTATCGAAAACATTAACAATGCTGCTTTACGGCAGAACTAGGTGCTGCTGTGGTGCAGCGCAGACGAGCCTTGGGACAGTCAGGGCTCTACCACCATTCGAATAACTCAAGGTCTTTTTTATCTTTTATATTAGCAGAATAGCAAACGAGCATGCAGGTCACCTGATGTTAAGTGGTCTGTACAGCCCATGGACATCCACACCTGAGGTTGTGTGTAGATGCGTTGCTATCCCTGAGGACTACGTTGGAATGCCTCCCGTCCAGTGTCGCCTGCCTAACTACACACCAAACCGAAACACAGCAGTTCTCACCCTGCCCTGGTGGTGCCGCCGCAGGCGAGCCATCGACATAAGACTACCAACATCAAATATCTGGAGAATCTACAGAAACAAGGTGTTTAGAACAATTTCAAGAAACTCATGAAAAGTAAAACACGAGTATCTATCAGAGATACACTGAAGTAAAACGAGCAAATCGCACAGCTTCGATCGATCACGATTGAAATGCTCTCGGGGGAAAAATTACCAACTCTATCTGTGAACATGCATTTTGCGCCCTAGATGTAGATCTCTGTTTTAACTGTTTTATTCGACTATTTTTTTTTATTCAATCGGAATAGCAAACGAGCATGCAGCCCACCTGATGTTAAGTTGTCACTGCAGCCCATGGACATCCACATCAAATCTCAACTAGGATGGAAGTCCTATCTGAGGTTATATGTGGATGCGTTGCTACTCCAGAGGACTAAGTTAGAATGCCTCCCTGTCCATTGTTTTCTGCCTAACTACACCCTTCAAACCGAAACACAGCAGTTCTTACACTGCTGCTTTACGACAGAAATAGGTGCAGCGGTGGTGCCGCCGCAGGCGAGCCTTCAACATAAGAATCTACCACCATCAAATATCAGCAATTATTAATTCTTTATAATTAAGAATTGGTTAGTATAAGTAAAGAAATAAAAAATTGTACTTAAAATTTTATTTCAAATGACTTTGCAGGTATGTTCCCAATGTACTACGCGCCAACCACTTCAACCATGCTTAACAGCCCTCAACTGAACACAAACCCGAATCCCGGGAACGCGAACGTCGACCCGCACTACCAACAACCCCAAAGTGAGGATCCACATGGATTAATATGATTAAAAATATATATATACATATATGTATGGTACATATAATACCATCTAATGTTGAGCGAAAACTGAACCACGAATAAAACCGAAGTCCTATCTGAGTATGTGGATGCTTGGGACTCCCGAGAACTAAGTTCAAATGCCTCCTGTCCAGGCGTATTCTGCCTAACTATACCCTTCGAACCAAACCGTCTTCACACTTCTGCTTGGTAGAAATAAGTGCAGCGGCCGATTATGAGAATTCATAAGACTACCACCATCAGAAAATATTTATTCAAAGGGCATTTAACTTTAATTGAGACCATTAAAATTAAAAATAGTTTTACGCTAAGAAAAATAATGAATAGCGTGTATTAATAACAGGCATAATATACTTAAGTGCCCAATACAGCACATGGACATCCACAGCTGACTTCAAATTGGTCCGAAGATCTATCTAAGGTCGTACGTGGATGCGTTGCTACTTCTGAAGACTAACTTGGAATGCCTCCTACCCAGTGTGTTCTGCCGAACAGCAGTGCTCGTATTGCTGCTTTACCGCAGAAATATTAGCAGGGATGGTGCTGCCTCAGGCGAGTTTTCGATATAACCACCATCATCGACATGAGACCACGTATTCGTATTAGTACATTTATTTTATTCAAATAACTCGGGGAGTATTTAAGATACCTTTATCTCTTTGCAGTGCAATGTATGATGTACGGTCAACCCTTGTACGGATCCCCATTTATGTATTCGCCGATCAACCCCCAAGTGTCTTACGCGATGCAGCAGAACTTTATGGCCCCAAATCATTACACAAACCAAGTAAATAACATGGATCTAGCCAGCAGCAGCAATGAAGAGGTAAGCCTATTCATAATTCAGTTACCTGAAACGTAACCAACTAAATATAATGATCTCACCGTATAACGTTGTATGAAAAAGATTATCAATGGGACGTTTTCAAAATTCAGATTTCGAATGTCGATCTAACTACAAGCTATAAAACGTGTCAACCGACCACAAAGATGTAAATTATAATATTGTGTGAACACCATTCTTGAGGGGAGGTTTTAAGAATAAGAAAGACACCCACGTCTATATACGATATATACATGTTGATTTAAGTAAAATTATTATTTTCACAAAATTCTTATGTTCATAAAAGTGACTCCAAAAAATTTGATGTAAATTATCAATTTCAGTTGGTAGTCAGAGTTAGTAAATCGTGTACATGTATTATATTATTTGCTTTGCACTTTTTTTCAGTTTCACCATTTGTATAACAGTAATGTCAATATTGTTTCTGTTCGAGATTTCTCTGGTTTCTTTACTAAAGATTAAATAAAAGATTTTTTGTAACTGAACATAAGTAACAGTCCTCTTAAAAATTTTAACTGGCTAGTAAGATTTAACTTACAATATTATCGTATGTTATCAAGTTGTAACTCTCTAGATAAGATGCATCACTGCATATTTACTTTTAAGTCTAGTCTCTAAGCTTTTAAGTCAAGTCTCTAAGCTTAACCGTTTAAATTAACCTCCCGAGTATATGATGGCGCGTGTTACACAAAGGTCAAACACACAAAAAGATACACCCTCGCTCTTTATCCATCTTATGACAGCATTCAAGTGTAATGTGTATAGTGTAATATTTAAAATATGAAAGACCATTAAAAATATATTCAGTAGTTATTGCGTGAGTGGCGAACAAACATACAAACTGCCAAAAGAAAGTTATTTGTTCGTAGACCTCTAAATAGTCGATATCAGTTATGTTTAAAAATATTTTCAATGCTGTCATACGGCCCTGTCTCAATTTCACAATACTATAAAATCACCTCACTATTTGTGCCGGCGGCCTCTATTGTTTGAAGGCATTGACTGGGTCGGAACGAACGAACCTTTAGGGCACATCTACGTTACTTCATAAATAGTTTTTAAATGATTTATCATGTATTAGCTGTATTAATTATCTATGTCTTACATAATTGTGTCTTGAATAATTTCGTTATATAGTAACAGTAGTACAGACCCTCCTTTCCTTTCCTTTCGTATCTTGTTGTAATTGTATACTTTTAGATATTTGATACGAAATGTTAGGCTATATAAATTCGGAAAAAAAAGCGTTGTGATAAACCGATTCTGAAGAAATATTTAAATACAAATGTATACTCGTATATTATTATCCACTGTATGAAATTTAAACGAAAGCAATTATTAACTTAAATCTACGTAAACAGCGTATTTCTTGTTTACTACTAATGTTTCGTAGCATAACCTTATATATAACTAACTGCCTTATAATAGCTTCTGACAAAGTTGCGAATTGCTTTGCAATCTTGTAACACGTTAACAGTTTGTTTAAATTCTTTCACAGCTTATGAAAAAGTATTGTATATTTATGTTACTAGCTAAGCCCGGCTTCGCTTTGACTGAGTTAAATGGAACAAACTAAATCAAACTAACTCATATTTTGTTTTCAAAACAGATAATCAAATCTCTTTTCAAATAAATTACAACCTGTGTTTATATGTTTTGGAAATAAAATGCACTGGTCATACTAACACTTTCTTCCGCATTGACTTTTATATTATGTCCTGTTCCTTCGGGACTTCCGGATTAATTCTATATAAAAACACCCTTATGCAGAAATTCTACATTGTGTTAAAATTATGTTAGATATATTTGTAAAACTGAATCACTATTACACTTCCTAAACTATACATCGGAAATTCTCTTACACTGGTATTTTATGGTTGCGAGTGTTCAGTGTTGTGGCGCGTAACTATATGGATTTGCACATGCCATACCATAGATATCGATCGTTACAAATGTTTTACTATATTTTTATATGACCTGCTATACTGGCGCATTTTTATTATTAAGTGTCTTATATAGTATTGTTCAACTTTTTGTCGACTTCAAAATGAAGGAGGTGCAATTATTGGACACGTAATGTGCTTATTGAGCGAATAACTTTTTTTTTTTTAATAAATTGATATATTACTAAATATTTTATAAAATTTAAGCTAGAATTAGCAAAATTATATAATTATATACATATATCAATACGCAGACGTATAAGGCCAGAATGCCCATGCAAATGGCGCCGTTGATCGAAAATGCGTGGTGCGACAGAAAGGACGAGTTACAAGTGACTTCGCCAAAGCCCGATCGACGCGGTGGCAGTATCTATTCAGCTGATTTCTCGGACCGGGTACGCCATTTCTTGACATTATTTTCAACTGTAGACAGCATTCTAATTTCACAAGAGATTCGTCTTCGAGCTGTTTTTTTCTGTAGATAGGCTTCATGTAATGCTGAACGTACTGAATGTTACTATCTCGCAAGACCTAGTTTAAAATAACAAACGAATTTCCGAAACTACCTTTAGCTCTGCATTAATTATGACTTAATGCCTGATATCCGATAGAAGCATTGGTTTGCATGTCCTAATCAAGAATAAGTGTTGTATATATATATATT
>DWKW01002537.1:0-10920 GCA_018250115.1 Doberes anticus
ATATCAAGTATGATTACGAAAAGCGCATTAATAATTTTATTTCAGCAATAACTACATCTAAAATCTAAGACGAATGTGGTTAGATATACTTCTGTTTTCACTTTAAGAAATGATCGGTGCTGGTCGTTTTTGTTGAAAAGTGGAACGTACAATTGCTTCCACTTGAAAGAAAGGAATGGGAGAACCACAAACTGAATTCGATACACTCTTGGGGCACATTATTTTAAATTAATAAATCTGAATAAAAAAGTGAAAAAAACATTTCGCCGTTCTGAGCTGGTGATCTGCCTTGAGAGATATAATCTTTCAACTGTATCACCTGATACATAGAATTTCAATTACATGTTACTGTATTTGGTATTTAAAATTAGATTACGTTAGTCTTGCTGCCGCGAAAATAATCATATTTATAAAATATTTTGAATAATGGCAATTATGTGATTTGCAGCAGTAAGTCCTAAGTAATTGGATCGGAAAAATCATGTCATAGGTGTCAAAATGTCGGTCAATGCTCAAGTGCATTTGGGTAATAATGAAAATATTAAAAGAAATGATAAAAGCCTGAAACCTCTTTTTCCAAAACAATCTGATTGTTCATATGTGTCTTGTTATTGGCAAGTACATAATTAGTTAGTGGGTGTTTTAAGTTTACAAATTTTATGGTCGTAATAATGTTGGCTTTGTTTTTCATTTACTCTTTCATAGTGAGGAGAATGTGTGGAAGTTGTGTGAGGATGTGTCGCTGAGGGTTCCCGAGGAGCTGGACAGGTGCTACATCGTTTTTATTTCGAATCCTTGTCGCACGGTGCCGTTGTGGAAACAAAGGGCTGGTCGTGAAGAAGATCGCCTCGTTATATGGGTGTGTACCGAATTTCTGACCCGCTTTTTTATAATGCCCTATAGACATTTACCGTAGAACTTGAAAAAACAGTTATGTGAATTATGACGCCTTATTATATACGTTTGTTTTCAGGACTATCATGTTATCTTCCTGTATTCCTGGGACATTAAAACCTGCCTTGTTTACGACTTGGATTCAGAGTTGCCTTTCCCAACTTTCTTCCATAAATATGTAACTGAAACCTTCCGCACTGATCAAGTCTTAAAATCAGACTTTCATAGGTATTTATTTAATTATTTATTTTGAATAAAATGGTAATTATAATTAACATTAATAAATGCGACTAACCTACCCTATAGCATAGCATACCCTATAGGTTTAAGATAAGAGTTCCAGCTACTTAATCTGTAAACACCATATCTCAATCTGTACCTTATTATTTATCTGCAAATAAGCCTGAGGACAACTCATGTATTAATGCACTTTTATCTTAAAATTCGTTATAAAGTTATATTTTTTTTTGTGTTTATAAACATGTTAAGAAAATATAAGCAGTAAAAAACTAAGATCCTTTAAATTATTAATGATTTTTTAATGAATAGGTCAATGCTTTCTGAAATTTTAGTCAGATTTGTTTTTCTAATAATCCTGCACCTATTGAAAATGAAATTATTTATCAAAAAAAATTATGCCAAATTAAACCATATTGATGAAACCAAACCAATTATGCCAAAAATTTAAATATTAAACCATGATGTAAAATGTTCCTATATCTAGGGTATATAGAAATACTTTTCAGTAATAGATTAGTAAAACTGATATGATTTTTGATCAAAAGTGTGATTGTCCTTTGCCTGTAGTGTTTCATACTGAAATCTACTTATAACAAGAGATTAAATCAGTTTTAGCTTATTTGTTAAAAGTTCTAGTAAGATCTGAATGTGTTCATAACATTTAAGACTAACTTTTGTTCTATAGGAAATGGGGACCATTTACCACATGGTCTTTGCTAGGTTAAGTCGAAATTAAAGAAAAATAGTACTTTAATTGTAGATGTATTATGTTATTATGGGCCACATACCAATAATGGACATGATAACTTCTGCTCCTCAGAAACATAATAATTATGTAAAATTCTATATTATCTACAATGTTAATTGTTTTACGCACAGATTCTTCAGAGTAGTACCTGCAAAACAGTTCATGCAACACTTTGCATCTGATAGACGCCACATGAAAAGACCTGATGGGTCTTGGATTAAGCCACCACCACCATATCCTGCCATTAGCACAACTGGTGAGTTCAGAAATAATTGTATGTTCATCTCTGCCTTTTCTTAACAGTTTTAGCTTATTATACTAATTTTAAAAAGTCATCTTTTTATTTTTTAAATGTTTGTGTATGGCTGGGATCCAATGTTTAATTTTTAACTATTTATAATGAATGAGTTGGATCACCCCAACTGCCACCATGTGAACCACACCTGTTGACACTCCTTTGTCCTTTGTTTGACTTTTATGACTCAAAATTATTTTCAGCTTCCAGCCATAATTTGGATGAGTATGTAAACATGGATATAGAATCTGGGCCTGGTCAGGTGTTCAGCCTGACACAATTTGTACAACGGTTCTACAAAATTGATAAGTAGTACGAAGATTGAAACTATTAGATAGTCAAATATTATTTTTAAATTATCATAACCATAGTTATGTTTATGGTTTTTATTGATTATGTTTTAATAATCTTTTGTTATTTTTGTTTTAAACAGTTAATCCATGCTCACCTAGGAGATTTTAACATGTTTTTAATTTACAATATTAATTAATTTTCCACTCTTGTTACTATTTTTCTTGCTTCTAGTTGACAATCAATGAGATTCTTTGAGTAAAAGGTTCAATGAGTTCATACTACATCTAGCATGTAAGGATCCCATGAGCAAATCTGTGGGAAAAAAAATTGTTTATTGAGTGCAGCTTATTTAAAGGAACTCCACAGTATATAAAGCTCCACCGTCATCAGGAAGTTTGTAATGCCTGAATGTTAAAATTTTCACAAATCAAGCACAAAATACAATAACGTATACTCACATTATCACATTTTAAAAACGATTTTTGCACTAAAGATTTAAATTTATCAATATCACTGAGAGTTAATGTAATGTCTATGTAGTTTGTTATTGCAATGTTGTTACTTGTGCCATTAATTTGCTTTTTATTTCAAATGGAATTTGATGATAATAATTATTGTTATCTAAGCTACAATAATGTTTAATGTTAGTTAAAACATATTAAATTTTACATGAGAAGTTTTGAATAACATTGCTATTAAATATTAAATATAATGTCTTAAAAGTATTTATGTGATAAAGTTATTCCCATACTATGCTAAATAACTCTATTTCCCAATATAATAAAAAATAAAAATGTTATGACATGTAATATGCCCATTTGTTTTAAGTATTATCATGTTATAATAAACTAATATGACACAAAAGTTTAAATATATTATAGTATATTTTTTCATGTACTTCAAGTAATAATCAGAACAATTTATTGGCAGAAACATACAAAATTTTAATGTAATTATATTCAGAGGCTAGTGCTTAAAATTGAAATTCGAAACTTAAAATAATATTAATTAAGAATTACATATTTTTTATTGTTATTTAAAATCGGTTGCCAAAAACATGTGGTTATTTTCTTATACATAGTGTCATTATAGTAGAAAATTTATAAACAAATCTATTTGATTTGTACTTTTCTATCTGGTTACAAATAGTTTATTGGCTGTCTAATTTTATTGATATGTTAGCAAAAAATGCTTCTGCACTTTTTCCCCTTTGTATATTTTTTTCCTTTTCAATAGATTTCAGTATGAAGCAATACACACTTGAATTAAAAACAAAATTATGTACGTGTTCAGCATCAATATATTGTCATATATATATTTTTTAATTTCATTTTTTGGAAATTTATGTAGATGTGTTATGGAAAGATAAAGAAATTTGCAAACATAAAAGCGGCCATAATTTTTGACGGATGGTGATAAAATTTGGCACAAAAATATAATAATCTCGGCACCTATTGAAAACGGGTCAAATCGGTTACAAAATGGTGATGACGCAAAGTTTTCAAAAATACACCAAAAACCCAATTTACGTCTTGTACTTTTTACTGTCTATAATTTGTCCATATAATATGTATGCTTTGATTAAACGGTTGTTATTGTAATAGTCTATTTTACATGCAACTCTCATGATAATGTTTCATTGAAAACAATACTTATATGTTATAAATCAATTAAGTTCTCGCGCCTAATGTTAAACATATAATGTGGTCGAGAATAATCCTAAATTATGTCCTCATTAATATATTTTACAATTTTGGAAAACGTCGACCCCTAATATAAATGTAAGCACGTATTGCGTGTTCATTTTATCCATTTATCGGAATAATTTAGGTGCGATAATCGAGCTCCGAAACAGGGGTATAATTATCACGCAACTTATTTCGTTTTCGTTCGTGACTCTGGCTCTGAAATGTTAATAAGTTAAAACGAATAATAGAATAATAAATTGTTCGCTTTTTCATGGTGTGGCTAACCACAAGTCTAAACTTATGATGTTTTATATTCAACTTCCTAAATATTGTTTTTACTATAAATGTATGTAGAGAGAACGATAAATAAGTACGAAGTAATCAACAAGTAATCGCCGCGTATTTTAGTTCAAATAAAGAACATAACAGAGAATCGATGTTAGATAGATATACGTACATGCAAGGTTATAGCGTTCGTTGAAGCATTAAATATTTTGCTGCATTGCGGTACGTTAGTATGTATGCGGTTGGGTTGAATTTTTGTCGGTTGGGCGGGGCCCCATTATATTCTGATTGCGTTAAGTACGGAAATTACGTTTAATCGGCGATGGGTACAACTACACACACGTAATAAGGCATTAACAAATTGAAAAATTTCTTTTACTTAAAAACGATGTATTAAGATTTAAAACATTTCCAAATATAGGAAATACGGCAGAGTGTGGCGCTACGGGAATCTTAGGTTTTATCACGTACTCAGCGCAGTCATAGGTGCTATACGATATGGATACGGGTTAGCAATCATCCCAAGTTCCAAAAATACGCACTTGAGCAGTGACCAATGGATAGCAATGGGAGATAAATAGGATGCTGACAGACAACTAATGTAAAAATGCGTGAGAATATTGATAAGCTCCAGAACCACAACCTTTCAGTCTCTTGCATATTTGTGTGTATCGATCCTAGTACAAGCCAATAAGGGTTGTGTAAAGTGGGTTAAATTAAAGTTGGCCCAATTTTATTCAGCTGACCTAAACTGCGCAATAGGTACCTATTGCCCTCATTTTGTTGTTTGATTTTAATTTAATGTTTAATGTTGAAAATTTTAGGAAATGTTTTCCCGATCAACCGTACTGATAAAGTGGAAAATTCTTTCGAAAACTCTTCTCGAAAATATAACAGAAATATCAGACCTGGTGTCTGGGATTGGAACCCCTGTAGGTTGCAATGAAATTTCGTAAGTTTTTTTTTCGCACAGTGGTCACTGCTGGCCCATGGACGTCCGCATCAATCCTCAACTAAGACGGAAGTCCTATCTGAGGTTGTATGTGGATGCCCTGCTACTCCGTTACTAAGTTACCTACCGTAGGCCATAACTACTAGTTTATCCATCGTCCATCGACCTCATTTGCTTCATGCGGTCAGTTAAAGGCTTTTACAGTGACCGATTAGAATTTCGATAGCGGATATCGCTCCGCATTAATAGAATATTTAATCTGTGTGTAATGTAGAATAATTACATGTTTGTGGCAATTCGGGTTAAATTATTTGTACGTTTAATTTGTCCCATGTTTGGTATTTACATGCGTGTATGATTTAAACTTTTATTGTACCTTGAGTGATATATTAATATTTAAGTAACATTATTGTAGTGTATATGGTCGGCGAGTAGCTTTTGTATGATGTTGAAACTATTTAACAATTTTGTAACAACTTTTATACACTCTTTTTATCCTTCCCTAGCACCCTTAGCGTTGTATTATAAAATTAAAAAAAAAACTATGCATAATTGTATATTACGTAAAATGATTAGAGTATAAGGGTTTACAAATTCAGTAGCTTCCAATATTTTGTCTTGTTTGAACTGTTACTAAGTACCTACCTAATCTAAGATTGATTTATTGTATTTCCGTCTTATGAACATTTTTGACGAACTTTATATTGAAGGCCAATTTCTCTTATAATAATCTTACTTAACATATTGTTAATGCATTTATATGTAATCTTAAGAATTCTATATATTCACGTTATGTATCTTATCTACTATATATATAATAATATTGGTATAAGGTTCTTTAATAACAAGAGCACAAACATTTACGATATCTCTACATCTTCCATTGGTTTCGAATTTGATTGTTATTAATTTCGATACTTTCTGCAGGGTTTTCGATCTGTGTTCAAGACTTTACATTGCTAGTCTATATTGAAGCCAATCTACTTTAATTAATTGTATTGTAGTAAGATATTTTATCTTTCCAATTATAATGATGCTTTCGTGGCTGTCGCGGTAAAGGAACTATGGCAAAGTTAATCACATAGCATTCGCGACCTAAATCTAGTCATTTAATATATTTCCACTTTACTATTTAAGGATATCTCTATCGTCGTTATACATAGTAGTATTTTATTATACGAGGCGTAGCTGGATCTTTTCTGGGACCAAAGTATAAGAGAAATGTGAAAGGGCGAGTTGAACGAACTTTATGTAGGAGGGGCTTTGCCGCGGTCCCACTAGTTACGCCTTATTATCTTATTACATAATTATGTAGTTCTTATTGACACTATTCACTTTCAATCGATACCTTCCTTCTACGCCTTTGAAATTTTATCTATCGACTGACAAGTCTGAGCGACTGATGTGCTTGTGCTTTTAAATGTAACATGTTTATACTTTAAGAGTTGTCAAGCTAAAATAAAACACCACATGCAATCCAATTGTTTTATTTCTATTCTGTTTACACACAAGGACTACTCTCTGGTATAAGTTAAAATTTGATAAAAACAAAACACAAAAACATGGTCACAACAATATACTTCAATATCCAATAAATAATTAAATAACAGCTAAAGCAATATTTTAAACACATGTACCTACCTACCTCTGCAGTATATTCAGTTCAGAAAACAACAAAACCGTGTTAATAAATCAATGATGTTACGAGAAAGCTGTTACCAACAGATTCTACGTATCGCAGATTTTATTCTCGCTCATTTTAAGACTACAAATAATTAAATAATGAAGCTAGTAAGTTTGAATAAGCGGTACTACAGACTTGCTTCGTTTTACATCAACCTATTCACTTCGTTAATATCTCTGCACCGTCTTCAGTGATTAACACAGTATGTTCCACTTGTGCGGCTCTCGAATTATCCTCTGTAATGACAGTCCAGCCGTCGTCTAACATCACTGTGAGCTCAGAACCGTGCGATAGTACTGGTTCTATTGTAAAAGTCATTCCAGGTTTCATTAGTCCGGGATAACAATTTACTGAAACAAATATATTTTATTTAGTAGGTAGGCGATTGTGCTGGAAATTGGATTGGAGGTAGGTAAGACTGTATTACACTTCTATCCAGGCTTTTTGTACCATTCTGGCTGGACTGGTTATATGGAGTCATAGTGCCTGTGAGGTGAAAATGATTGGGGAACTATTTTCCCAAGAAGAGTCCTTTGCTAAGAGAGGCAACAGTACTAGATTGGAACCTACTGTTTTTCAATATCATGCTATTTAAATCATTAGAATTATTCAAATGCACATTACAATAAATCACTAAAAATATAATTACGTAGCACTGAACAGTTACAATATAAAAAAAATTACAGTATTAATTGTTTTGCTGAGATCCAGAAAGAAGGGCATCACTTCATCAAACCAAATCCTACTAATAGTATAAATGTGAAATTTTGTGAAGATATTTCGATGTTTCTTACTCAATCTCACTTTATTGTCTGGATTTGGATAAGACAGGCCAGACAGACATCCTGGATTAACTCATAGTTACTTTTTATGCCGATAATATTTCCTATAAAGTATTAAATCCATCTGCTATAACTTAAATAATTAATTGTGAGTTGTATATAATGATAAATTCAATTATAAATCTTACATGAATGATAAATATCAGGCGGGCCATGAAAGTATTTTCCAATGCCATGACCTGTAAAAGCTGGTAAAACTGTGAAGCCACGTCTTTTCACATACTTGCTAATTGTGTTTCCGATTGAACAGAATGGTACATTTGGACCACACAATTTTATTGCCTGCACGAAAAAATACATTTTAGTATATAAATATTTTCCTCCCAATCTTGATGAACATAAACCTGTAAGAAACTACAGAATTGTTAAAACAGCTTACAATATCTAAACATTCTTCTGTAATGCCCACTAGTTCAGATCCTTTATTGTCTACATCACCCACTAGAAATGTCTTTGAGCAATCACCGTGATATCCTTTGAGGAAGACCTGTAAAATATAAATTTGAATTAAAATTAAAATCTTATAATATAAGATAGTAGTAATGTAGTGATCCAGACTGATTTTGGTGACTGAAGCATTCAAGTTAATTCACAGGTAGGACTTAGGTCATATTTGAAATTGTTCATGTCTATGGACTGCAGCAATCTCTTCACATTAGGAGGTCTTGCATGTCGGCCAACCTCCATTTGGCCAAGTGGGCCCTACTAAACCCTAAACATCTCTGAGACAGTAATGATTGACAGTTTGCTTGGCATAAATGTGATCACTATATAAGGACTCTTAATTAATGAGTTAGTATTGACAGTGCTATAGAAGTCATTAATGATATAATAAAAATTCAGTTTATATATTAAATAAAAACAAATACTTTCAGTAATATCAACATTAATGATATCGCCATTCTGCAGTGATCTAAGGTCAGGTATTCCATGAACAGCAACATTATTAACAGATGTGCAAACACTCTTGGGAAACCCCCTATAGTGTAGTGGTGATGGATATGCTCCAGCTTTAACTGTTAAATTGTGGACAAGCTCATCTATTTCATCTGTTGTTACACCTGGCTAAAAAAAAGAAATGCAGTAGTTAAAAAGTAAAGGTTTTGGTACTCATCAAAGGAACACAATTTACCAAGATTCTCTAAGCCATTTTATCTATACACTCATAGTCTCATGGTTATGTTCCATCACATTTATTTTATCATGGAAGTCATATTATAGCCTAGCTGTTTACTTAAGGCTCTTGGCACAAGTAAAGTATTATAACTAAAATTTTATAATGCATCCTTCTAAGTGATGGTATTTGAATGCTGAGTACTTACTACTGTAGCAAGAAATTTAATCAAATGGATGAGCCTCTATTAAGCTTGGGTTTATTCAATCACAATACTACTAACTGGTATAAACTTAAAAGTGTTACATTCATCTCTCAGTGACAGTAGGAGTCAATGGGACAATTAATACTGATGATCTTCAGATATTTTGTTGTCAGTATATTACTCTAATGAAAATCAGATATGTTAGCTAAGTGCTGGCAAACTTATTCAGTTGACTGTACTCAATCGCAAACTTAAGATCAATGATGTAGTCTTTACATTTACTTACTTGTATAAACTTTTCTACTTGCAACAAAATATTAGATGCCAATTTGCAACTTCTTCTCATACCTTGTATTTGCTCATTGTCTTTTATCTCAGGATGTTTAGGAAAATATATTTGGTTACTCAAGGCATAATCTGGCCTTTCTATATGGTCCGGTACAATCCTACTGGGTGTAGTCTCCACGGGCAATACTTTATCATATACTCCAAATCTCTGTCTGAAAAGGATATGGAGTGAACAATAAAATATCGCTTGAAATACTTTCTAGGAAAAAGCGTGCTCTTGCACTTTGGCTGTAACCCTTTCTGTCCCAGTGTCCCACGTCTTGGGACTTGTATAGTGGGGTGTTCCACTGATCTATACCCTCAAATGAATATAGTGCAGCATGTGGCTCCAATATGATACAGAATATAGGTGAAGAGAGTAAGGTGCAAGCGTGTTAGAAATTTAGTCATTACCTAATAATTCTGGACTGAAAAACCCATAACATTTAATAGATTAACGATCTTCGCAAACTATTTATGCACACTGTTCTTGGAATAGATAAAATATGGAAACTATTTTAAAGATGCTAATAAATATAAACGGTAAGTCATTATTGTTGCTTAATTGGTACGAAGATCTTAAGATAGGAAATTAGTCAATACGTGAAACTTGCACTCACAATAATTGTTTTTTAAGGCGAGGATTTAATGCTTTGGGTACTCTCATTTTCCTGACTGCTATCTTAACACTTTAGAACAATACACTGCAAAGTGCAAAAAAGCCAATTAAGAAGAGTTACATCGTATTATGAATATATCACACTAACAACAAACAACTGAATAAATTAACAAAAATAACAATGACCATAACTTAATTTTATTTAACAGTAAAACGATGTAAGTTCATACATGTTTGTTCTCCAAAATTTTCCAAGTGTTACTATTACTCTAGTTGGTTTCATTGCAATCAAAATATGTTAAACTTAGCTGTAACTGTAAAACTCTCGTTTATTATTTCAAAGTATTTCAATATAACCTTAAAATTAAATGAAAAGTTTGACTTTGACATAACACTTAATTTTTAAAGTCTTATTATACTTGTCAGGTTGAAGTCTATAATAATAGCGTTGAACATGTAGACTATAAAATAGTCATAGGTAAAAGCGTAGTTTACATAAACTATTTTTTAGACAATTCCCTGAGCACCAACTTATAAAACTGTTTATGATTAACTAAAAAACTAGTTTAATCATGATCGACATAAACAAAACCGCGTAATTAAATAGTATAAAAATGATTATGGAAAATGATATTTTAGGATGGATGATAATTATTAATAATTATGTATACGTTGTTAAATCAACAAATGTAAAACAAATTCAATCATATTGCGCACTGTGATTTTTAGTAGG
>DWKW01002538.1:0-10919 GCA_018250115.1 Doberes anticus
TTTAATTGTAACGTCAAAAACGATCTTATGGTTGCATGACGGCGCATACTACTGTAAGTATCTCTGTACCTCTGGTTCTACTCTACCGATTTTGCTTAAATGATTAATAGGATTTAAGTTTAACCATATCCATAAAAACTGTGAAAGTCCCATTCAAATATAACCAATAGTTTTTACGTGAATGCTGAATTAATATACAAGATTTGATGCGGAGATGACGAGGTAGAGTCTTATGTCGAAGGTTCACCTGCGTAGCCACCACCGCAGCACCTGTTTCTGTCGTAAAGCAGCAGTGTGAGAACTGTAGTTACTTTGTAGTTAGGAAAAAGTCATTCGACAAGAGGAACTACAACTTAGTCCTTAGGAGGAACAAGGGATCTATTTACGATCTCAGTTAGGACTAGTTCCTAGTTGAGGTTGGTTGTGAATGTCCATGGGCAGCAGTAACTTAACACCACACCTGGTGTCACCAGGTCACCACCTTCATGCTCGATTACTATTACATTAAAATATATTTGAAAAAAACACGCAGTAACAAAAATATTAAGTATAAAAGACACAATAAAAAGTTCTTTGTTAATCTACCTCTTCATAGTCGACATCAGTTACATAAATATCAAAAATATATTTAAGTGCACGGAAATGGCCCCCATTACATTTTTTAAAATAGTAGGGGTAGTTCCATAAACGTTTTATACTCACTCTAGTAAGTAGTAATACCTTTTTTATGTTAATAGAATAGCAAACGAGCATGTAGGCCACCTGATGTTAAATGTTCAATGCAGTACTCGTCGTATTATAAATGCTGTTAATACTGCTGCTGTAAAACATTTCATTATTTGTTGTATCTGTTAATAAAGATTTTCATTTTTTATTTTTAATGGTATGCAAATTTATTTAAAAGGATTTCATGGATCTAATACAATAAATGTTAAAATATCAAACGATTTTTTTAACTTTTGATAATTGTAGCTTTTTTTTCGCATAAAAACGCGCGATAATATTTACTTTGATAGCATTAGATACAAAGTTGCTTTAAAATGTCTGATTTGATTGAAGTAAACATTGTGTTCCAACGATAATATCCGATTAGGTTTAATCTACGAGCTATTGAAGCAAGGTCGAAAAATAAAGATTAATCTGTGTATTCTGATGCTAATATTTTTTTTACTACGATGGTCATTAAATCATGACATTTAATTATATTTAAGTTTGATATTTCCATCATCTTATAAAGAAGTTATTAATTTTTAGGTCAAAATTACCAATTTGCGGAGAACGATGCCAGTCTATGAAATTTTCCACTTAAACGTGCATTGACCTTCGACCATTGGCAATAAAGCGAACGATGTCAGGAATCAATCATGCCAGCGCGTTGATGCCAGAGTCTTTGATCTTATACCAAACCGCCAATTTTACACTTTTGACTGCTTCTTACGAATTTATGGGCACAAATTACGGCACGTTAAGAGGCGTTTATTTCGATGTTTCGATGCTAACATTATACTTACACTTTACATATAGTCTCAAAGAAATACGTTGTCAATTATATGTTGATATCTACCTTAGTTAAATTATATACTTTATTTTATTTTGGATTCGAAATTAAATACATCTTTATGATAAACAATCAGTTTATTTGCAAGGTGTCGCAATTCTTACAATGACAGTCTGTAATGAAATGACAAAGCAACATTTAGGTTAAAATTATTTCAATGTAAATACATACCTGTTCGATACTTCAAGTCGTACAGCATTGACTTTCCATTAACCACGTAGTGAAAGACATCCCTCAGATGGCAATAGCTGGCTATGAATACATAAATATACGTACACAGCGTAAACACTACTCACAAACACCGATCAAAGAATTAATTAAGATATTATTCGTTGAAGTATCGCGGCAGTATTGTCTTGTGGGGTGTGATTTGTCGTCGGCATTGAGCACTGGACTTGTTAGCACATTGGATTAGCTCGATTTGGTTGATTTGATCGAGAAGGTATCGATTTACAATCGAGTCGAGTAGAGCTGGACAGGCCGGAGCGACAGCGGCCGCCCGCGCGGGTGGCGTCGTCGAGCTGAGGGCCGCGAGCCCCGAGCGCAGAAGCCTCGTCGCGCACGCGCTCTACGGCCAGGCAACCACCCACCATCCACCCAAACATTCGCAAATTAATTAATCGTTTACAAAGATAGGTAATTTATTTATTCTCAGAAATTATTTTTCCGAATGATTTTTACGATACAAAGGCCACAAAGACAGAGACTTAATAAATAATAAATTAACGAAGAAAATGAATAAATAATTAATTAATTATTTCACTTCATTTTTTTTACTGTGTTAATTATTGTGTCTCTTATAAAAAGTTTGATTTTATAAGCTAATTTTCATATTAATAGAGCCAACAATAAAAGCGACTAAAACACTACAGGGTAGTTATGCCAACAGCCAACCTAACACGCACCCCGCCGTCCAATGAACTCGCGTCGAGGATTCGCGTCGTCGTCGACGCAAATTGTCTTTTCATTATTCACGCCACGATTATTTCGTCCTTTGAAACACCACAATAAAAGTTTGTGCATAAAAATGAGGTATGCAAGAGTAATCAGAGGTGTACTGTGACATATCCTGCCTTTTATAACTTAGATGGCAAAGAACGTCAAATATGTAAAACTTCAGGTTTCGGCGCTATTTGTTTTGCTGCCCTATTAACGAAACAGATTGCGATTTGCGCAACGTATTTCGCATACGCCACGTTTGGCTTCACGTTCTAGGTTTAATGGCTTGAATACATTTAAAACCTTAGTTTGTTTTCATTTTACACTTTACTATACAAATTAGCACTTGTTAATCTGTTTTGTAGGTTGATCACCGACCGAAATTAATGTAGTAGAAATAAAATGTTCAAATCGCCCAAACATTTTTTGAATAACAGAGTTCTTTTAGTGTTCGATGTTTTCACGGTTTTTGAATTTGAAAAGCTTTGTGTAAAAACACCGTTATTCGGTATTTGGCGCCGTTCCAATATGGAAATAAAAGCGAAAGACTTGTGTCGATTGCCGATTTGGAAGGCCCGTCTTTGTGTACCTGTGTCTTTGTTAATCAACGTCAGGAGCCTTCTTCAATCTTCTGTACGGGAACCTATAAAAAGATTTGAAAGTGTCACACTTATTTAATAATTTATGAATTGTAGAAAAGTAAATAAGACAGAAAAAAAGTTATCAATCATTAAAAATGAGTTTTTAAATAAACTTTTTAAATTAATTGTTAATAACCCCCCGTTCAAAACCCTTTCACTATCCGCTGACGAATGCAAACAATATTAGGTACAAGTTAGGAACCCGGACCGCCGTGGGCCTTTAGATTAGTGACCGCTAGTAGCAAATTTTAATGGCCGTTTCCGTGCTTCTGACTCGTTAAGCTGTCGGTCCTAATTGTTATAGATAACAGTCGTTAAACCTTACTAGATGCTATAAGACCTACTAGTCTCCGTACCACGACGTTCAAGGTTACCCTGAGGCGCCAACTACAGCACCTATTTTTGCAATAGTGTTCACTGAGCTGTGAACTTTAATTAGACATTTGAAGGTGGTAGAGTCTTATGTCGAAGGCGCACCTGCGGCGACAGCACCTCTGCATCTTTTTCTTTCGTAAAGCAGCAGTGTAAGCGTTGTTGAGTTTTGTTTGAAGAGCCCCACCCTTAGACAGAATAAACTGGACAAAAGGCATTCCATCTTACGACGACGACAACGACGACGTATCTCAAATCCTCTTAAATAAAATAAAATACATACAGTAGTTACGGTACTCGAACGCCCGCATCGGTAGGTTTGGGTTCAAATCCTGGCACGTACCTCTAATTATTTGACATTATTATTTATGACTATTTCTGAATTACGTAACTATGTATTATAAATTAATATTATATAAGTATTAACATAGAATTTTATTTATATATGACATATTTTATTTATGTGACAATTGCATTTTGACGATAATGTATTTATTTTATGTTGTCTCTAGTATTGCGACGCCCTACCAGGGCATCACATGTTGCTTATTTTTTTTTATATATTATTACGTAACATATGGAATGAATAAATAAACAAATAAATTCACTCGCTTTAACGATGAAGGAAATCATCGTGAGGAAACCTACATGCCTGAGGGTTCTCCATAATGTTCTCAAAGGCATGTGAAGTCCGCCAATCCGCACTTGGTCAGCGTGGTGGACTATGGTATAAACCCTCTCATTTATGAACGGAGACCCGTGCCTAGTTGTGGCACAATAATAGGTTGATAATGCTGATTATGACCATTTAACTCTTAAATATAATAAGTTAAATATATTAAATATAATAATGAAAATAATGTTATCAAAACCAAAATTTCTGACCGAACAAACTCTAATCATTTTAATGGTGAAAATAAGTTAAACTTCAGAAGGATTAAGAACCTACACTTCTGCTCTCGTGTTACAAACACGTCATCTCTTAACTGGCTATGGCTTCGGGAAATGTGCTCAAGATTTAATGCTTTTTCAGGAAATATCGCCACACTCTTAATCATTTTATTACGGAACTTGCGCCGTTTCTGTATCGGCTTGAGTTGTTGCGGCTACTTTCAGATGAATCGTTTCGATTTATTTTTCGTTTAAAAATCGCGAAGAACAAAAAACAAACTTTTTAAAAATTTTAATGTGCATAATGAAATCAAAAGAGGTTCGTAAATAAGTGTCTAGCCACTGTTTGTTCGTTACGTTTTTGACATTTCTCATATTTTATTTAATTCGTCTACAACAGCATGCGAAAAATAAGCCTTAACGCCACATTAAAAAAAGGTTATTTTGATATTTGGCCTTAATTAATCACTACTTACTCCTGTATAAAGACAAAAAGTAACACATAGGAAAAGAAAGAATTGAAATTTATTTTTGGACGAATTTTTTAAAAATAAGCTTGAGTGTTCTTAACTTTTACAATTGGTGCATCAATACTGCGTTGGCTGTCCTCCAGCGGATAAAAGTCATATTGATCGTGATAAGCGCTAATAAAATATAGCTCTACCAATTTTTTCCTCGCATTTCCTTGCCGGCTATTTTATCAAAAAAAAGATTACCATCCTGCGTTCCTTTTATAGAAGTGAAAAAACGACAAATCGGTGTTAATATACCCTCCACGTATATAACGGCAGTATGTAAAAAAATGGATCGATGTCAATAGTCGATATATAGTTGATGTCAGATTTTTTTAAAATTTGTTCAATGGTCAGAAATGACGCTGTTATAATTTAATAATAGTATGAAATAATTAGTCGGCCAAGAACAATAGACGATAGATAAAAGGAAAGGATTCACAGGACCTTATAGATAGAAGCCACATACAGAAGATACTGCTACTAATCTCAAATCAAACTCAAATCAACTTATTATACATAGAATAATTCAGTTGTAATAACACAGAAGTATTAAAGACTTTGTTATCATAGTCAAACCTTTAAAGTTTACTGTCATATACAAAGTAATCTTAACTTGTTTAAGACTTATCTCAAGCAGAATGTTACGAGGCGATTCGATGTAAACTATACAACGTTGATGTACTGCAGACTAGAAAAGTACTTACTAAAAATTCTAAAATTCTATATAAATATTTATATAATGTGATAACATGTCAATATTAAAATACTAAATATCTAGTTGATATCGATTATTTAGATTTTTCTGCACGCAAAATTTTCTATTTCAATTTTTGCTTGTTTGTATATTTGTTCTCTTATTAGGCAAAAACATAATTTAAATCCAGAAATTGTTTGAAGGTATGGTGTTAAAGTACCGTTATACAATCTGTATTATTAGGAATTCTCTCCAATTCTATATTTACCGTATAAAAATATTTGAAGACATAAATCATCGTTCATTGTATCATTGTATTACTACATTAGTCGCGATTAATTGTGCCATTTCAGACTTTTTAGGGATTGCTCTATCTCATCATATCAATTTTTTATCAGACTCGAACTATCAGAATCGAAACTAGTAAAAAGTAGTAGTAGTAGCAGTAAAAACTAAGAATAGATTATAAAATATCAACAATAATTGTTGACTGTAAAATTTCTGAACTACGAGTAACTGCTATAACATCGACAATTATTTTAGCTTTTATTAATCACTCAATTTTGTAAAATTTTCAGAAGCCTTAATAGGAATTGGAATTGAATGTAACTTATTTCAATTTGTAACCTTTTCTAACCAATTAGAAAAGTTAAACGTTCATTGTTCTAATTCGCTTGCGTATCGTTATCGACTTGTTAAATTAGCACCGGAGTTAGCCTTTAATGGGACGACAGACGTTCCGTTTTTCGGTAGTTCACAGTTTATACCCGGCGGCTTATCTTGAAGTATAATGCGCCTGTAAGTTTTCTGCTTTTCGACCGTAAATCCCCGTAGAAGCAAGTTTAGTAGTCGAAAAAATTTCCTGTAAGTGTTTGTTCTTTTAGTAGCTTAAAAACTGCCTTTAGACGGGTGATCGCTGGCGGCAAATGTTCGGAACTTAAGTGGAAAATGTTGGAAACAAACTCGTATCTATACCGATCGGTACACTTGCATATTGCTTGCGGCATGTTTCCTTCACCTTTGATCAGAAGTGAAATGTAAAAAGTTTTGTAGCCAACCGAATTATTCGGTTAAAATATACACTAAGACATAAAGTGTAAGCCTGTTGAGAACATGACAGTGTTACTAAATGTGGATGGATATGCATGAACAGTGCATCAAGCTCTCCGAGGATTACTGCATTTGCATTTCTTACTTTAGACGATATATAATGTAGTATATGTAGTACGGTATATGCCTGTTACTGTTACCTTATTAACAATTTATGTACATTACAATTCTGTATAATGTTCTTAAAGACATGTGAAGTCTGTCAATCCGCAATTGGCTAGCATGGTGAACTGTGGCCTAAACTCTTGTCTCTGAGCAGAGACCCGTTTGCAGCAGTGAGACAGCAATGGGTTACTTGTTTTTGTCTTGCCTTCGGACATATATTTATATATGGACTTTGGCTCAACTATTTAACAAATACATGTGCGGCTATATATGTAGGTACGGTATCAACAAAAACGTAATGAGACTGTTTATAAACAGCATTACTTTCCAATAAAAAAAATATATTCGAATTATTATTGCACTCCATATGAGGGACAGGGTTTTTCAGGATACTGGTTTATATTTTCAGAAATGACACGTATCAATTCTACTGTTTTCTTAGTTAAAAGACTTGAAGCTCCAATGTGGCAGTAAACATTACAAAAGCCAGAAGTAAAACGGAGAAGTCTCATTTCTTACAGACTAACGAGCTCGTGACATTATTTCAAAGCGGATGACTGCGTCTCGTTGTTAAATTTCACTGCGCTTTCTTATTTCTCAAGCGCTACTCGCCTGTTCTTCAAATATAAATTGAGCATTACGCAAAATAAGTGTGACTTCACAGCGGAACAAAGTACCGCCGCTGTGAGAAAATTACGTTATTATTTGCTAGAAAATATGCGCTTTTCTTTACGAGCGTTTTGTGACATAAAAACTAACATGAAACAATTATAGTGGCGAGCTTGCATTCAGTCTAAGTTTTGATTAATGGTCATCGTCCCCAAAGGACGATAGTACAGATAGACGATATACACATTGTGTACTGTACCGTGTACTAGCATCCTGGAAATACTTCGAGATGATGTTATATTTAAGGGTCTCAGTAATTTACGTTTTGCCATAGTAAACACACGATCCGTTATCAGGAGTGTCCCAGAAATAATTACGAAAAACTATTGGATAATCAGTTTTATATTAAATATAAATAATAATATACAAATCGTTTATTAGAATTTTTTATTCGGTACACTTTATTTACATATGTGTACGTTGTTGACATATGCCATTGGTGCCGTCAAATAGTGGTTACATTGTAACCGCTTCAAATTTTACGTTCACTGAAAAACTCATACCTACGAGTATTTAATATAAACTATGTCTGCGTGACAAAGAAAAGTGTTCCCATATAACAACAAAAGTTTTTCGAAACTTGAATGTTTTCATATATATAGCTTTTGCTCGCGACTTTGTCGGCGCTGATTTTTAAATCTTTTAAGACCTTTTTCTTTGTGACAAGAAAAGAAGGTGAAAAAAGAAAGATTCTCTTGGGAATCTATTGGTTTCTCGGAATACAGGTAGAATAGTACCGTATAAGTATGTTAGTTTTGAAGTTTATTCGTATTCTTTTTGTGGTATCTACTTAGGTGTACCTAAAACTAACTATTCTGGCTAGACGACCCATAGTGAGTCTTGGCCTCCGACACAAGAAGGCCATCGCTCTCTACTTAATTCTTTGTTTCATATACATTTGATAATTTACAAAACCAACATACATACATACACTGTTAAAGTATACACCGGTACAGAAGATAAATGAGAATGAAATCCCTACAGGATTTTCATACGAGTAGATAGATGAGGCAACAATAGTTTGTGGTGCAGCGCAGACTATTCATGCGGGGTCGTAAAAGATCGGGATCGTTAACGGTTAGCACAATGTGTGCTTGAACTTACAGTAGAGTTTTATTGTGATACACATAGTATTCGAAGTATTCGAAATATTCTCAAAATATTTTCTTTATTTTATTTATTGCAAGAACCATTACATCTACCATTACAGGTCTAACCCAATGCGATAGAGTGGCCTTATACTAGTATAACTTAAATAGAACGAAACATATTTTTGATAACAAGAATAATTAACAGTACTAATACCAACAACAACAATATCAAGAAGATAATAAATAGAAGAACCTTTGCGAACTCTAACCTTCTATGTAAATTAATGACGTAGGGGATTGCAATAACAAATAGAAGGTGTTAATAGTAATACGGCTTACAATGAATCCTTAATAATTTTTCGTTAATCTTTTATTGGATACCTATATAGTATACCTATGTATATTTAGTAAAACAAACTTCATCAAATACATCTAAAAACCTTAAATATACACGTTCGTTTTTGTTTATGAATATTAGGTAGCCATGTCAATTACGTTAATGAGTATTGAGGAAATAATACCCGCAAAAGAAAACATTGCTATGTTGAAGTCCTTATTAAATTTAATACTTGATTACCGCCTGCGACTCCGTCTACATATAAGAGCGTTATAAAAGAGTGACCATTTCAATTTACTCGTACCTCTCGTGTATAGAACGGTACATACTACAAAGGGCGTTGGCGGATACGTTGCTTATTCCTGAGGACTAAGTTGGAATGCTTCCTGTTCAGCGTATTCTGCCTAACCGCACCCAAATTAGTTGTTGTGTTTAGAATCCTCTAAACAATCGATGTCAGTTAGATTTACAAAAATATCTTCAACGTGCAGATAAGATTCCGTTACCATTGTAACCTTGTTATGAGAGACTTCTTAAAGACAGAAGATTCTAAGTCTCAATTCACTTGTATCTTGAAAGGCTCACTTGTATCTTAGAGCCAAGTAATTGAGCAATAATTTAGCGCTGAGTTTATCCATTTCAAAGGGAAAAGCTCTCATGAAAATTGTTATTACAATCCTATCCTACCACTTCACAAGACGGGGTGTTTTTGCGTTCTATAAGATCTAAAATATATTTAATGCGTGACTCTTACACGTGTACGTGGAAATACAAGTCCAGATATTTTATTTTCTTATTATTATAATTCGAAAGTAATGGCCCGTAAAACACTTCAAAAGATTTTGCTACAATGTTCATTTTGGCGATATTTTAGTCTATGTATTTTTAAACTGCGAAAAATGTAACAAAACCTGGTTTTGTTTTGCGTGATTGGCGTAAAAACAGACAAAGCAACAAGAAATATAAAAACGATATTACGTTCAAAGACCAAAAAAATATGTATCTTAATTAATGATTATAATGAGTATTTGAAACCATTTTTATTTAATGTAGAAATATTCGTTCGCTTCGTTAAGATATCATGAATGCTTGGACAAAATTAATGATCGTCAATTTATCTTCAACTGATTTATAAAAATGTATAAAGATTTTTTGTGTAAAAAGTTAACTACGCCACCGTTTATGTACGCAAAATGAAACCGCTTATAAAATATTACTAATTGAATAAAAATAAAGTAATACCTATCACAAAACAAATCAAATTTTTTGTTATTACGTATCGTGAAAGTTTGATAGTTCTTATTTTTATTCATACGAAATAGCAAATGAGCATGCAAGCCGCCTGACGGTGAATGCAGCCCATGGGCATCCACATCAAACCTCAACTAGGACAGAAGTCTATAGTCTGTAAGGTTATATGTTGCTACTCCAGAGGACTAAGTTGAAATGCCTCCTGTCCACTGTTTTCTGCCTAAAACCTTTGAAGTCACATTGCTGCTTAGCAGCAGAAATAGGTGTTCCGGTGGTGCAGCCACAGGCGAGCCTTCGACATAAGACTCTGCCACCAGCAAAAGTTGGCTCTTTGCCCTCACAATCTTTTGTTACGAAAAAAAAAATTTACTCTATGGGTTTTGCCATTTTAGGTAGATTTCAGTATATTTCATACTGACAACCAATTTAGAATATATTTTAAAATAGATAATAGAGATCAGTATCACAGGATGATTCTGAAAACATATATAGGTCTATACTATATACTTTACTAGATTTGGCAACACGATCCCGTTAGACGTGTATGGAAATCGTTTTGAGAATTTTATAAATTTACAGAAACAGCAAAACGACAAACCCCAGTGGTTTAACATTAGCAAGGTAATTAAGGTAAGCAAAACGTAAAATCGTAAAAAACGTCTTATGTCAAAGGCTCGCCTGCGGCGGCACCACCGCTATACCTATTTCTGCCGTAAGGCAGCAATGTGAGAACTGCTGTGTTTCGG